>VZSE01007648.1:1267239-1416446 GCA_013398275.1 Promerops cafer | reverse complement strand
GGGTTTTCCCCCAGCCCCGAAAAAAAAAGAAGAAGGGAGTGTCGGGGCGCGGAGGGTCGGGGCGGTGGAAGGAGGGAGCGGTGCCGGCATCGCGGCGCAGCCGGCTGACCTAGATTGGGAGGCATCTGAGGTGACGGCTCCGCGCGGTGGCTGCGCTCGCCCCGCCGGGGTGGGTGCCGTGGGCGGGTGCCGCGCTCCCCCCTGCGCTCCGCACCGCGCGGCCGCCGGCCCGCTCAGGTGTCTGTGCGGGGAACGCGGAAAGAGTCGGGGAAGGTTTGGCCGGTTCCCACCGTTTTAGGGCCTGCCTGGGAGGGCTGAACCCCCGGCTTGAACCCTCCTCTTGAATCCTCCGGTACCGCATGAGATGCGTTTATTTGTGCAGAGCCGAAGAAACCCATCTGCTGTAGACCAGTCGAAAGAGGAGAGGAAAAAAAAAAAAAAGGCTATAGAGTGGCTTTTTGTTTATTGATTTATATTTTTGAAACTGTGGGAATAGCTTAGTGCCGGAGTAGTTTTGTATGGTGCACCTGCTTTAGGTTTGCATCCTAGGTTTTATATGCCTCACTAAAACGTTGCTCTCATGAGAAGGGAATTTTTAGGCTAGAGGAGATGCTTAACTTGCACTTTCAACTGAAAGTCAAGAATCTATAGGTCATAAAAAGTAGCAAAGGTAAACTATTGAGTTGCAAGAAAAATAAGCAAAGCTCAAAAAATGCCAGTGCATTTCTGTGGGCTACTTCTATAGATTTAAAATAACTACAAGGGCTACAAAAGCATTAAAGGAGAGAATGAAAAATATTTGATGAAATCATTTTGTGACTGATATGTTTTTAGATTCACAGCAGACAACTCAGTCTTGGGGTGAAGGGAATTAGCTTGAGTGCTTGCTTCTTTATAGTTGGAGTTGTTAGAATGAATGCATGTACATAGCCTGGGTTTTTTACCCCACAAATTAGAAAAAAAAAGTGGGTATATATGTATATTTATTTATTTAATTCCCCTGCTAGAAAATGCATCAGTTATGAAAAGATCAGTGCCTGCTTTTTTGACCATTCATTTCCAAGTGAAAATGTAGAGGTACCTAATTAAATTGGCACTGTCGATTTGGATTTTTAAGAATGAAATCAGTGTTTATTCATGAGGAAATGAAATGTACCAGTGGCATTTGTCGCCTGTTAATAGCTAAAGGCAAATGGTTCTGATTGTGGAAGGTGAGCTGTTCTGCCTTGCTGGTAAGATCGCTTAATGTCTAGCTTATTATTTAATTTTGGTTAGCCTTGGCTAGAGGATGTGAAACCTTTTTGTTTTACCTTACTGTAGTGTCTATGTAAGTAATCCTTTTCCCTGTAGCTTCTTGTTATGTAAGTTGGCTGAACTGCTGTGATTAGTTGAACTTGAAGCTTTATTACTAATAGGAACTATTTATCTATTGGCCTTAGGATCAGAGGGAGAAGTTTTTTCTCAAAATAAAAGTATTCATATTGACACAGTTTGTTCACCTGTAATTGAAGTGGAGGCTAATTATTAACCCACCTTGCTTGGGTTACTGGAAATTATTTTTATGTAAGACATTTATCTTGCTTTTAACACATTTATTGTGTTCATGTGGTTTTTTTTCTTCTCAAAATACCTTATGCTCTTGGTTGCTGCTTCTGTTGGGCCAGCCTTGGAGAACATTGCTAGTGGGTCAGAGGGCTCTGATTTCTCACATAAGTACATACAGACCACACCTTTAGGCCAAAAAAAAGTGAGACAGGCAATAAGCTTTTTTTAACTGATTGAAGGAGAGAGGAAGGATATACTTGGGGGTGGTAGCTAATAATGGTTTGACACTACTGTCATTTTAATCTGTTTGTGTTCAGTTTTTCCTCCTCTCAGTAGAATTCACAGTTATTCAGAAAAAAAGAAAAAGAGAAAAGGAAAAGGTAGAGGTGATACATTACTGGAACTAGTATCTTTTGTAGAAGAGATTATATCTATTGACAGTTCTGTTGGGTTTTTTTGCCATATATATACCTCTTAAGGGAGCATAATAATTAGTAATCTGTGCAGACAGCTTATAGAAATGGAAGAAGATCTAAGTATAATGCCATAGTTGCCATGGGAAAAAAATTAAACAGAAGAAATACTTCTTGTTTCAGGTACAAATAACTCATGAAAGCCATGGTCATAACTCTATAACAATTTAAGAAACTTCCTCCTTACAGCTCCCAGGTTTTACTATGTGCCCTGTAGAGACCTGAATCTGAGAGGTAGTCACAGGCTGTTGTCTGACTGTGCCCAGTGTTGAAATGTGCTTTTTTGATTCAGTTGGGAATTACAGTATTGCAGCTGAAAAAGAAACGCTGTTTTGGGGGAACATAATAGGCAATTGTTCCAGCAGTTCATCCTGTTATCTTGTCATGTAAGGGAAGAGAAGAAAAGAAAATGCTAAACATTGCACTGCAATTGCTTGTAATATGCCACAGCAATCACTTTCTCAATACATTGGAGTTTATCAATTTCCTCCCTCTTTAATGTTTAAACCCTGTGAGTCCCCCTGGTGGCAGCAGGGCTGGGGGATGTTTCACTCCCCACTGAGGCTTGGGGAGCAATGCGTGGCCCCTGCTTTCTGTTTTTGTCTTTTTTTCCAAGTCTTCAACTTCTTTTGTTTAGTGATTATTAAGTGAACTAATATAGTAGCATTGTAGTTGGAGGGAAAAAAAATGCAAGTTTTATCAAAGTGGGGTTTACTGCAGATAGATTCTGATGCGAGATGAAAGGTATTATATAAGTACAGCTCCAGCTTGCAGTTTTTATGTCTTTCTGCCTACTAGCTCTGATTTGGTTTTTCTTTTTTTCAGTGTTTGGATAGGAATTGTTTTGTATAACTGGATAAATGTAATAGACAAGGAATGGGGTGGGGAGTTCTAAATGCTTCATTCTATGCAGAGGCAAAAAGCATAATGATTTATGTAGTAGAATAAATTTAAAAAAATTATGATAGGGTTTTCTTCTTTGTTATCTTAAATGTATTTGTGACATTAAGTACTCCAGAGGTTTGACTGATTGATCTTTAGTGATGAGTAGTCCTAGTAATGTTAGAAAGCAGAGCAGAGACAATTTAAAAAATTGGAACTGTTTATGTGTTCATTCAAGACAAACAAACAAGAAGTGCCAGAATAAGCTTTAAAAATGGAAGTTCATCAGAAAAGAAAAATAATCATTGAAATATTCCTTTGTGTAAAGCAGTATGTGCTACAAAGCAATTTGCACCTCTTATTTGAAATGGAGGCAGTAAGACTGTTGCCTTATGTAGAATAAACTTCTTATATATATATATATTTGTCAGTCTTGAGGTAGCTGTACGTTACATGTAGACTGCTACTTTAAGAAGTCTGTTTTAAGGTTTGTAGGGTTTTTTTGATTGGCTGATTTTGCTTAATGTTTCTTGCAAAAGAATACTTTTTAGAAAGACAATCTGCAACAAATGGAGGTATACATATATAAGTAACATGGTCAGTAGACAGGAACATAATTTTTTTGTTTCTTTTTTCCAATAAATGGTGGCTTGTTATCTTAGAAAGTCGTGAAATATGTTAAAACTGAGTGTCAAACTTGCATCCTTGATTGGTGTTCTGGATGTTTCTATCACTCTGGTTGAATCCTTCATGCACCAAACCAACCTGAACTAACTATTTACTGCTGGATGACAAATAGTAGCCAAACGTCAGATGAGTAGCATGTCACTGATTGAGGTTTTTTTAGTGAAACAACTTTATCCCTTCAGCAGTTTGAATCTTGACTGATTTCAGTCTCTGCTGAAAGAGCTACTGGGAAGGGTCTCTGCCCCTTCAAGATTGGTTGACAAGAACTTTAAGAGTTTCATAGTCTCTAATTCTTATCTGTTGTTTCCAAAGAAATCATCAGCTGAATTTTTAGTAATCGTAAATTCAGTGTGGGAAATAAGAGTAAATGCTTAGAAGTATTTTTTAGTTGCTAAAGTAAATAAAGATTTTTTTTTAGGATTCTCTTACTTGCTTAGTGTTACAACTGATTTTATATACCTGGCTTCCACTGAGTGAAATCCTATTGCATGTACTATTAAATAGGAGATGAAAAATATTCAAAGCTGAGGAGATTAAATCCATTAGTTAGGTGACTTGGATGTTTTTCCTTATGTCCCTCTTTCCTAAGAAATAAGATAGTTCTGATGAACTAATAATTGGGGTTTTTTAATAAATTAGTTTTTTAAAAACACCTCTCTATCTCTAGTGTTCTTCTTGCACATTCTTTTATTCTCTGATTTCATTTCACACTTCAGTCTTGTTACTAAGGTATCATGCTTTTCAGTGCTTGATTGTTGGGTTTTCTACTTTTTTCTGCAGTGTTTTATGTGGTTATGAACAAAATAAACTTGCGCTCTCTTTGCATTTTCTCAGAAACTGCTAAAATTTCCCCTTAAAGTAATACAAGTGAGCATGTAAATATTGAAACTTAATTTGGCCTTTTGATAATAATTAAGACTCAGGTAATAGTGCACTTTTAAAAATATAGGGTTAATGTCTATGAATGTGCATGTGATGAGCATGTGTAGTGAAAACTTCTGATTAAGTATGCTGTAGCAGACCTGTGAAAACAGCAGTCAGCTGGTGTTATGATGGCAAATCCTTTAAAATTGTTAAATCAAAAATTAAGTGTTCTTATTTGTCTTGCGGCTGTTGGGTAACAAGGGTTGTAGATAAGTCCAGCTGAGTGTACAGAGACCTCTGGCCTTTGATTAGAGAATTCAGATTTCCTATGAAAGGTAGAAGATTAAGAATAGAAAGATCAGCTTAATACATTCCCTCTTTTAGTATTTTTCTTTTTTTTCCTTCTAAATAAAGCACATGCATGGATTTAATCTTGACATGGCACATAATTTGCCTTGAAGATAATTTTCTGCATTGAAGCTGAGCTGTCTTTAGCATCAAGGGTTTATATAAGTGGATGGAAAATGGTTAAGTTGCTGCTTATGCCGCCGGCACTTCTGCCCTTATTCCCTTTGTCACCGAAGGATCCATTTTTATATAATGAATTTTAGTTGGGTGACAAAGGGGAAAATTAGGGATAATCGGTGTTTGATTTGGGGGAGAGAATATGGCAAGATTTATGATGCAAATACTGGTAACTTAATATTCAGAAATGCTTTGAGCTAGTTAAAAGTAAGAGAAATCTTTAGAAAGTAAATGTGAAGTAGAAAAACAATCACATCTAACTGACAGTCTGATGAGATGACTGCAAGTTGAACATAGTTTCAACTACTTTGTCAATTTGCAAGTTTAAAGCAAAGCAGGGGACAGTTGTTAAGACAGACAAGTTACTTAGTGTGCTGATTCATTTTGTAAAGTTTGTGTGTGTTAGATGGTTTCTATGGGGTCCTTTGCTTTTCAGAAGCAGACCACTTTGATTTGACAGTAGTTAGCTGTTCACTGGTTGTTATACAACTGTTACATGCTTAATGTTTGAAATTATTCTGTTTCTACATTTAGAAACAGTCTAATACAAAAAAAAAGTTAGGAAATACCCTTTAATATTGCTGCTAATGTTTGATGATTTTTAACTTTATTTTTTTAGGGCTATATTTAGGTTTAGCTAACCATATGGCTTGTACAAGTTAATTTTCTGCCAGTATAAGAGAACCTTGCTGAATTATTTAATGTTTAATGTTCACCTGGGAATATGGTGAACTGCTGGTGTCAGAGTCATGATTTGTGATCGGAGCACACATCTAACCAAATAGTTAGTCATCCATTGCCATTGATGATGAACCTGTGGTTTTTTTCAAGAGAGAGAATTTTCTTAATTCTTGATTCAACTGTTTTGCCCACTTTTCAAATGTTTTTAGGCTAAAGCACTACTAATTTACAGTATTTACTCTGCAGGAAGTTTAACTTTATGCATCTGGGAAGTAATTTTTTCTGATACATTATATTTCTGTCTGTTATCAACATTTTGCATTATAACATCTTCAGATTTCCCAGCTCCACATAAGGCTCCTTTAATGTGGAAAAGGGCAGTTGTAGTGCTGGGGAGCAGGCAGCCAGGCTTAAGTGCAAGTTTTTGACAAGTGACAATTGAATAAGCAATGGCTGTAAAAAGAAGGGCTTGGATTTAAACCAACAAGAGATGTAATTGAAACATAAACTAAAAGAAAGCTAAAAATAAGAATGTCCACTCTATCAGTACTCATTTGACTCAAGATAGAAGATGAAATTACTTTTCTGTATGGCTTACTTTAAGCAGCGGCAGAAATAACTATTGGAGCTTTTGCAATTGCTGATCATGTAATTGATATAAGGATGACAGTTGGGAGCAGACTAAATGAAATACTGAAGAAATTAGCTGCTGAGTGTCTTTCTGCTCAGTATTTTGAGTGATGCATCTTGCAGAACTAACATTTCTGTGAGAGCAGCACAAATTGATAAATGCTGTAGATCTCACGTAGAACTGCAGTACTGGAAAAGTCACAATGAGTCACTCTTTAATTAGAAAACTGTTTAATAAAGACCATAAAATGTACTATGGCTTAGGCAGATAAATTATTTGGTTTCAGTATTGGCTTGTAATGACTAGTTGTAATTTAAATGAGTAGGGGTTTAAACCTTTTCCCAGACTTCTGTGTATGTGGGAAGGGGTGAGATTCCAAGTATCTGGAATTGGAGCTCAGGGTGGATATGAATGGAAAATAGCAAGTTTACAAAAACTTCATTATGTAATTCATAACACAGAGCTTTTAAAATTGTTCTTTGTACTATACAAAGGCATGCTTTTGCTGTGCTGTACTCAAATGAAATGCCTTCAGCTGAGAGATGACTTTAAGGATGAGCTCCCAGTGTTTCCTACAAAGATTTTACATGCTGGCTGAGCTATATCTCATGTTTTTTTAGTGTAGTTTTGGATGCCTAGCAAGTTACTAAAACTTTTGTTATATTCAATTAATAGTAGCCTGTTCTAAACTGATAAAAAATAAGAACATATGTGAGAAATTGTTATTGAAGTGAAAAAGTGTACTGTCAAATTTATTTGTACACAAATATTACTAAAATTATTGGTATATTTGGAATGCTAAAATTTGGAAAAATTCAAGTGATATTTTACTGAAAACATAGGAAGCTTTTTATAAAATTTTCTCTATCTCCAAGGTTTCGAATGTTCATTCAAAAGTTCAAGTAGTCATTGTAGCTCAAACTGCTTTATTTAACAATGTGTGTGTTGGAGGGGAGATTAAGCCATTTTAGGTTATTTTTTCTTTTTTTTCAATTGGAAACAAAGTCACTCGGGAAAACATTTTGGTTGTTACAGTTTGAGACAATACGTAACATTAGGCTTGGCAAATATTTGCCTTCATTTTGGAAAGGGACTGGCATTTATATTGTGTTTGTTTTTCTGCCACAGTGTAAAGCCGTCCCCAGCCGAAGGAGTCAAGTCCAATCCATCCAAGAGACACAGGGACCGCTTGAACGCGGAGCTGGACCGCTTGGCGAGCCTGCTGCCTTTCCCTCAAGATGTTATCGCCAAGCTGGATAAGCTGTCTGTGCTCAGGCTTAGCGTCAGTTACCTGAGAGCTAAAAGTTTTTTTGATGGTAAGCGTTGGGAATTTATTTGGGTTTGAACTGCTTGTAAAATTCAGTTTATACTGCATGTTGATTTTAGCTGTTTAAGTACTTAAAACTGTTAAATTTATCTGTGTTTTAATGGAACCTCCAGTTGTGTGAATATATACAATGTAACTGTGTAAAGTAAGCTTTCCACTTTCTTGAAACCAAATGTAACTACTTATATTTCACTTAGGTCACCAGTCATTCAGAGCTTTGCATTTGGAAGTAATATTGCCCTTAATGAGTCCTCCAATCCTTTTCATCAGACTGTCAAAGATACCCAAGAGATTTCTCTTTTCCCCCTCTGAAAATTGCCTTAGTAAAACTATTACTGTTTCAAAATGTCATATGACTTCCCATCCAGCTGTATTTTGCTTAATGATGCATCAAAAATGACTTTGCTTTGATATAAAGTAATTGATAGTGCCCCTTCCTACAGTTTATTGCAAAGGTGACTTGTAAAGAATAGAGACAAAATCTCTTCTGTGTCCAAGCCCTGATTAATGCAGGACATGAGGCATTAAAATGATAGCTAAGGCTCTCCAGATATGTGGGCAGGTGTGCACTGACCCCAGTCCTGGCAAAGGTAATACAGCAGCACTCAGGGTAGTCATGGGGTCAGAAGTGTGTGTCCTTGGTCACCTCTGAGCTAGCCAGGGAGTCCTGTCCCTCACTCTCCTTCACTACCTGAGCTGCTCTGTAGGGTGAGATGCACTGGTTGGCTTTGTGCCAGTTTCCTCAAAGGCAAGAATAGTCTGATCCTATTCATTGTACGAATAAAGCAAAGAGCTAGTATTTAATTAATTGTCCTTTTCTTTTACCAGTCACTGAGATTTTACAGTTATTATATTGAAGATGAAATCTTATTGATCAGCTGTAGCTAAAGAATCTTAATTGCAATGAAGCTGTTATTAAATTTCAAGTTGTTTTTATACTTTCTTTGACATTAAAATAACCTCTGTCCTCATCGGTTTGTCTCAGCCTCCAAAACAGGGATGAAAGGATTCAAGAAATCTGTCTAAAATAGTTCCACTTTTTTCTGCATGAATAAGGAATATTTATTTTCATTTATTGTGTCAACTGGCTTCAGTTTATTAGTGCTTATGAATTTATATTGTTTTATTGCTTGGAGAATATGCAAGTGTCTTGATTTCTGTGCTTGTTCAGGACAATTCTTAGAATGAAGTCTAAGCTTTAGGGCTAGAGCTGGCCAAATATTTCTAGCAGTGCTTTTTTCAAATGCAAGTTTTTTCTCTCATCAAGTGAGAGTTCTCTTGGCACCTCAGTTTCATGAAAATCTTTGCAAAATGTTATTTCAGGTAGACTGCTGGAAAAGAAATTATTTTGCTTGTTTGTGTTCTCTTAGTGAATTGAAGAAGTTCTAGTCTGAATGAAATATGTTTTGTTGTGATTGTTTTAATTATGTTTTCTGAAATAATGCCAAGATTGCAAGTTTTTGTCTTACTTGGGATGGAGTGATAACAGTAAATCTTAATTTCTCATCTCAATTTCTTGTGCGATGCAACTGCTTGATTTTTATTTTTTCTGCCTCTTCCCCCCAGTTTGCACTTGAAGGTCCTAGAATAAAGTTTAAGGCTATGATTTAGATTTTTTAGGACTATGATTTCTCTACAGGGAAAAAAAGAATTGATACCTTCAGTAGAAGTTGTCTTAATGGGTTTTAATAGCAGAAAAAATCTTTTTGCTACTTCTTTTCAGGCCTTTGTGTTGTAGGACTACAAATCAGGTTAGTATCAGTCTCCATCTGAATGTATTTAAAGACTAACATCGATCACTTAAGTGAAGATAAATGAAAGTAAGCAATTTATGACTGACAAAAGAGTGAAAATTAGATCTTTATACTATTTTAGTTGTCTTAAATAACATGGAATCAATTTCAGTAAAATTCACCTTCCAAAAGAAAAATTAGTACTTTGAAGAACAGAATTAGCAAAAAAACTCTGAAAAGCCCTAGGTTTGATTTTCATGCTGTCTATGCAGTGCTTCTCAGAATGGCTTTTTGGAAAGTGTTTTGTGTAGTTGGATATATGCGGAAAACCTTGTAGAATAAATCTGACAAATGCAAGAGGGAGCACTGATTGTCACCTTGAGTGCCTAGACTGAGCCAAGGCTCCACTTTATTAAGGCTGCATGCTGAAGTAAAGGGAAACGCTAAATGAATAACAGGATGCAAATGGGGGGTGTGTAAATTCCTGCGGAAAGTAAAATATAAACGTGTAATCATATGATCTTGCTTGAAAGGAAACCCAAGTTTTTGCTGTAACAATAGATATTTTTTTCAAAGAAAACACTTGCATTTTTCCAAGTTTAAATAATCTAGAGTGAATGTCTGTTTTCTGAAGGAGGAAGTCTGTGAGGAGAAAAAGAACTGTTTCATGAAAGACATCTCAAAAAGTTACATCAATTTGAATAAATGTGCCTCACTTAAATGTCTACAGGGTTTTTTTAGGTGTTACTTAAAAGTTGTGTGTGTGTATACATAGATATAGACATATCTATATCATACATATATATATGTATCTGTAAAGTAAAATAACACCTTCACTTGACCCTAGCTATTAAGATGGTAGAGCGGTACAGAATATTCTCTGGAGCTAGGGACAGGTGAGTTCTCCTATAGTTTCTACTTGAAACATGGTAGACCTCTGCATGCTTGCTGTATTTCAGGTTGTAGGAAATAGGTGTATGCATTTTACTCTTCCACAACCTCAAAGGATCTTAGTGTTGGTGATTGCATTCTGTTAAGCAGTTGCTTTTGTTTGTTGTTTTTTGTTAATGAAGTTATTGTGCTGCTAAGTGACCCTTTACATACACTGTAGTTTAGTGTGATCAGATTAATTTCAGGTCCACATGATGTCAGCAGGCTTTCTGTATTCCCATGTCAGGCACTCTGGCATGCTTTTATATGTACAAATTTGACCTTGAATCAAGAAGGAAATTGATTAAAATAGTGAGTCTCGAGTCTGTTTCTTTATAAAGTCTTGTGTGGCAAGTCAAAGCTAAAAAGTGTTTTAGGGTGGTGTCACTTCTCAGCTGTGCACTTCTACCTGCCGTACTGAAGTGGATTAGCAGTCCTCAAAGTCAAGCAGGTTAGCTTAAATCACTGCTGGAGTGTTTATTTTGTGCATGTAAGATACTTTCTGAAAGTGGCTTAAGGCAAGCTTTTTTATTTTTAAGAGACTAGGATGAATCAGGCAGATGTCTGCTGACAATCAGTAAAGACTTTGTGTGTTGTCCTGGTATTATTTCAGTTCATTTTGCTGTTAAGTGCCCATGCATGTGTGCATTCAGCAGTGAAAAATATAAAGTAGAATGTGGGACAACAGGTCTTTGTGTGGATGCAGGTTAGTGTGAGCGCAGCATCTGGAGCACAACTGGACAATCATTTAGGCATAGCCTGTGTTTGTTCCCCATGCATACTAAAGGAAAAAGCCCTTTTACCTCTAGCTTTGGTCCTTGTATGATGAATTGATAATCACTTAAATGCTTTACCATGGTAAAGAAAAGCATTCATAATTGTTCTTCTTGGGATTTTGGTGAAACAGATTAAAGGGTTAAAAGTAGTTTGTATGACTGATCACTTTTTTAATATTAGGGGCATGATTTTTCTTTTTAAAGGTGTACTGAGAATAAAGGAGAGGCTTGTAGAATCAAAAATGAAGTAGCTGTGCTATGTGTGCATATCAGTACATTAGAAACAAAATTCAACATGTTGCTTATTAATTGTCCTTTCATCCATTTCACTAAGAATTCCTGTGGTTTAAAGTATGTGGGTTTTTCTTCCCCTCTTGCTTATTGGGCAGTATTCTGCATTTATAGAAGAAAGTTTCCGCTCAAAATTAGTTTAGAATTGGTTTCTTATGTGGGATGCTAGTGATTCTGGCAAGCACAGCAATAACAAAATAATTAAGATTTATTTTTTCCACTAAGTTTGCATTGCCTTTTTTCTTTAACTTTGTAATATAATTAACACACATTCCTTGGCGTCGTATGGCTTAAATTTGCAGTGCAGCCATTGTCATCACATAAAATATATTTTTTGATAATGTATTTTTTCTGTCCACTGTTCCATCACACTATGTGCTGGTCTCTCTCACAAGAGACTGCATGTGGTTCCTGTTCTGGAGAGTATGGCTAAGATGTAGAAATGGGAGGGACAGGCAAAGTGGGAGACAGTGTATTTATTCTGTCACAGTGAGAAGGGTAGTGACGTTTTCCCAGTCTAGCAGATAAGGATAGCCTTTCTGCCAAGTGTCAGGTGGCGGTCTGGAAGAGAAACCTGAAAGTACAAAAATTATTGAAACACAGCCCAGTAAGACCAGGATAATACAGTAGCTCTGACTTGCTTTTATTTTAGATAGTTACCATTTTTGCCTGCCATGTCTGTCTAATGCAGTTTTCCTCATGTATTTTTTGAAAATGTTACTTCCCTTTCATGTTACCTCCTTTCCCTGCTCCTGTTGCTGCATACACAGACACTTGACCTCCACACCAGGAAAAGCTACAGCCCTGTAGAGCAGTGGAGTTAGGCTGCACTTACTGCTTTTGAGTGTTTGTGTGGATGCTGCACAGGAATTTGCTGTTGCCAGCAGCTTCTAGTGGGCCTGGCTAGTATTACTTGATCCATGACTGTCTTCAGCCGTTTATCTACACCCAAGGTAGAAAATACCCCATAGTTTGGTTGTTCTCTAATTACCTTTTCTGTATCTGGTATTTTATACCATGCACATGAATTAATTTTCACAGTTTTGAATGAAATGCTTTGAATCTTGTCTGAGAGTTGGAGGAAAAAAAAAATTGTTGGGAAAAAAAACCCAACCCAAACAAACCAACTCTGTTTCCTTTTGTACTGTCTTCCTCCTGGCCCAAATACAAAGTTAATACAAAATGCAAACCTTGGAATTGTGTAGTTATTTCAGTATCAGACTACCATACCATTCAAGTTATTTCCTAATCCATGTTTGTTCTTTCACTGCTTGTCTCCTTTTTTTTTTTTTTCTCCAAACCTCCCCCCTTGCCCCCAATCCCCTGAGATTCACACTGACCATTTGGGACTGTCTGCTACAGACTATTTTAGCCTGTATTTTACGTAACAGACGATAAGTAGGGATTTAAGCTTTGAAGTCCTAAATTCTGATCTTCAGAAATGATGATTAGAGCCATGTAGCTGTGACATCACTCTAAATCTCAAAATGTGTATGTTTTGACAATCTTAGCTTTTATTTTTAGGAGTGCTGTGTCACTAAGCATCTGATGCAGCTGGGCAGCTCTATACCCCCATGGATTGATGCAATTTAATATTACCCAAACGGAACCTGTAAAATTGAAAATTCTGTTTATATAACAAAGAACTTAAAATGTTAATGTATTTGTAGTATAAGAGGAGAACCCAGGAACAAACACTAACAGTTAACATGTTCTTTGGATTTTCTTTTCCTGTTACATTCTGGTATTTCAGTGACTGATATTAATCATTGTTAGAACTCCCTTTGCAAGGAAGAGAAATGAAAGGTTGTCACTTCTTCTCTGCCTCATGTGTATTATTTAATCAAAGGCATATGAAAATTTAGTGTAGGAACCTCTTATGTTCCACAAAGCTGTTGTAAAATTTCTTGAAAACCCTGTCCCAGTATGCAGAACATTTGTTTTTTCTGTATAGGCCTTGCTAGTAGGGAGATTATTTTAAGTGTACCGTTTTGGGCTTTGCTTTGGTTTCCTGACTCTTGTTTGCAAGGTCAGAGACTAAAATATAATTTATCCTGTTCTAGCAACATCAGTGTTCTGGAGATTGACTCTGTTGTATGACATTCAAACCTAGAATAGGTAAAAAGCCTAGCCTCAGGAGGTACCACTGCTTCTCTGGCCTTGTGTATTCCAAGTCTTGTAATCTTTGCTAATGTTATTGCTGTACTGTAGCACCTAAAGATAATGCTATTTGGAGCTTTTTGGCTTTGTAATACAAATCACCACAACTGTTGCTCCCTCCCCCAATGACAGTTTGAGTGGAGAATTATGGCTAGAGCTTGCACTGGGCTCTCAACATCTGTCTTCCATGGACTTCATGATTCATCCATCTGAATTTGTAGAAGTATGATTTGCTTGACTATGACCTTAGAAATATGTCCTAGTTATTTAAGGCTTTAGTATGAATACACGTTAAAAATGTGTACAAATAATCCGCTAATACTGGAATAGTTTTTGCTGCTGTCTGTGCTGTTTGTGACTCAGCAGTTTTCCTCCTGTGTGTGCTTGCCAGTGCGAGAAATGGCCTAGTTTTGCCTATCCAGAATACAGATAGTCAAACAGGAAATAAGACATGTATGATTGAGTTCTGTAGATGTTTACAGTTCTAGCCAGTTATAACCCTGTTTGTTTTTCCTGAGTAAACATAAACTTCACCTCTGTTAGAACAGTTTCTGCTGCGTACATGCTTTCATAAACTACTTACTTAATGATTGCTTTGTGAATTGTCTTGGAGATCCAGCTAGATAACTAGAAGCTAATTCTACTTACCAGAGCTTCGTCATTGTAATAGCTTAATTTATTAGTTACCTCTTTTTAAAGAGGTAAAAAATAATGAATTTCAAATGTGCTCTTCAAAGTTTTAGGTAATGTATTGATAAATGTTTCCTGGGAAAAGTCTCTTGGGAGTTCCTCCTCATCAGTGCTGTGTCCAATCTGTGTATGTTTAACAAGGTATTACATTATTGATAAAACTTAACCATAGTTATTCCAGAAACGTAAATGAACTAAACTGTAAGAACTAGAATAAATAGTTATCTGAAACTCCTTAAGAGAATGTAGGTTTGCTGCCTGCCAGCTGTGAACATTAAAGGGGACCTACAAATAGGAATTAGTTGTCCTTAGTGATGCATGCTAAACTCTGTTTTTAATTGAACAAAGAGATGTTCATTTTTTTCCACTGAATAATTGCCTCTTGAAATTCAACCCATGTGCCTTTTGAATTGCACAGTACTGCACACTTTATGCATGGCATTGTATAACATCTAATGAGCTGAAATATATACATACTTGGCCCCTCAAGACAAATTCTAACTGATTGCATAAAGTAGGGATTACTGGAGTAAGTCCACTGCCTGATTGGTCAAATAGTCTGACTTCCCCATCAAACTCTGTTATCACATCTTTAGCAGTACAATTCCTGTGGGCCACCTGTCTTTCCTTTATTGATTCTTTTCTTTATGCAGCATTTTTTAGTATGTTGTATTTTACTTATTTGGAGGAAAAAATAAGGGTAGCCCCTAGTTTCCTCCTTGCTTATACCATTTGTTGTTTGGTTTACTTTTACCAACAATGGTAAGAGACATTCCTAGAACAAAACAAAGTGTCTTTCTTGCTTGTCCTCACAGCTGCTCTGAATTTTGCTTTGATACTGTCATGCTGTGTATGGTGCTATGTGTAATAACAGGGACCAGGCTGTTGATTTGATCATGTTAAAGGATGTTGAAATGCATCTGGTCTCATACAGCACATTGATACTGAAAGCTTTTGTTAATATGCTTTCTTGACCTAGTTGATGGGAACTTTGTAGACAGGTAAAGTCTATTCATAGGTCTAATCAGTTACCTAATTGTGTGGTTTGTAGCTGATCCTTCAGAAGGTTAGCAATGACAATATGAATTCCTGGTCAGTATGTCATCAAGTGGCATAAATGCTAATAAGCTATACCTAGTGATGTAGAAGGGAAAAAGAAATTCCCCCTCTTCATGCACCCCATCATCATTTGAAGGTAAAATTCAAGGCTTAATGATCTCCTGCAGGAAGGGTTTGAGCCCCATGATTAAGAGTTTTTAGGAATGTATTAGCCTGTGTGTTTCTGAAGTGTACCCCTTCCCTTGGTTTGTCGTGATCTATATTAACTGACTGTAACCCCTGTGCAGGAACCCTTGCAATTAATTACCTTCAGCATTAGGAGCATCAGCTACACTGAATCCCTCAGTGCTTCTTGTAACATGGCTGTACTGCTGTGAAAAAGCTACTGCCTTAGTTAAGTGAAGAAATTCTTCCTCAGCTTTTATCCGGGGATAAAACTTGTCTCATCTATAGGCTAGGGGCAAATCATGCCTGACAAACAGACTGCCTTTTATGAAGGGTGCCTGGTTTTGTGGACAGCAGGAGACCAGTTAATATTGTTTCCCTTGACTTTTACGGGGTCTTCAATGTTGTTTTTGTATCACCAAGCTGGTGAGTTAACATCTCTCCAGAGAATCTCTCCAGCTCTGTCTCAAGCGATCCATCCCACTTCCCCCTGCGTACAACCAAGGTCTCACTGCAACCTCAGTGGCAACCTGTGAAGTTCAGGGGGTGCCTAGAAGTTTATGCAAAGGACAAGGAAGGAATTATCTTTCAGATGGAGGACATGCATGTGGCTTTTAACAAGATAAACCCATGGGTTCTGGCAGTGAAATAAACTGAGAGTAACTCCCATATCCCAAGCAGAGAAAAGACAGTTTCGGTCTGGAAGGAAGCAATCCTCCAAAAGCCCACTTGATTTCCTTGGTATAATTCAGTCATTTCAGAAAGCCTTCTGCTAAATTGCTGAGAAGCTATGGATTGGTATAAAAATACAGCTTCATCTCTTTTGGTGAATTGTATGTTTTCCTCCCTCAATTTAAATAAGAGATATTTCTGTTAGTGCTTATTCATTAATATTTTTATATACCAAGGGTTGGAATTGAATGGTCTTGTAAAGAATCCTTCCAAACCCACTTCCATAGCCTTTCAATGCAGTAGTTGCAAAACTCAACTTTGCCTTTTACTAGTAGAAAAAACTGTCCTCTTTCATGTATGGAATATAATCGACAATTTCCATTTTTTCAGTTAAAGTGGTAGAGAAATTCCCTGGGCAAAAGTCCTATGAAGTTGCTGTTGAGCCATCAGTTCAGTGAAGATTAAGTTAAGGCATTGTTTCAATAGGGGAAAAAAAAAAAAAAAGAATTTGAGTTAATGTTTCAGTACCAGGTCCAAGCTTGTGTGAGGTGAATTCCCTAATGAAACTGATGGATAAGAAAATAACTGGGAACTGTAAAGGGAATTTAAAAACCACTTTTGATTCCTTGGCTTTATAATAAAAATGAATACTGCGGTATAAAAAGGAACAATTATTTCAATATGATTTTTTTTCTTAAGTGAAGAGTTTAAGCATTTCAGAATTAGTGATTTATTAAAAAATAAAATCTGTTAGCTGTCATTTTCTAGTTGCTGTTAACTTGTCGTCTTTTCTACAAACCAGAAGCCCAACAAATGGCAGTTTAAACAATATGTAATATTTGATTAGCTTTTGCTTTGTTCTAACCTATTGAAGAGAAAGCTCTGATTTTAAGAACCAAAGGTTCAGATGTAGGAAACTTAATCTAGGTTCAACTTCCCGTAGATCTCATTCCACAAACAATTCTATTAATTCACTTTCTTCTTTGATTTTTTCATGCCTCACCACAAAAAAATTAGGAAGCCCTTTTTCCTCCCCTTTTTGTGGCTAAAGCAGTATCACATTAATAGGTAATTTATAAGTAATAGATAAGTTATCATTTACCAGCATACACTTCTTGCTGACCTTTTTTCTGAAGAGGCAAAGAAGATGTACCAAGAGAAGCAAGTGAATGGGAAATAGCTCAGAAGAAATGTGTGTATGCCAGGATATGGTTTTGGTGATTCAGCTGGTGACTGTCACCTCTGTGATAGTTCGGGGACAAGAGTTCATTGCCTCTAAGTCATGAAACCACAAGCAGTATACAATTTGGTATGTGGTTGTTAAGCTTCAAAGCCCAAGTGAGAGATTACAAATTTGAACAACTGCATGTTTCCTGAGATTTACTTTTCTGTTTTTAAGTACAAGACAAAAGAAAAAGTGAAGTTTATTCCTTATGTGTGTTTAAAAAAAGCCCTGAACTAAAATGTTATCTGGTGACTAGGTGCATCTGCAACTAGCAGCAGCTAGGTGCTGACCATAGAAGCACTGCACACTAAATGCTGTTCTGCTGCATTATACATATTTCACATGCAGTCATTCTTGAGGCTTGTTTTTTTCAACTCTGCTTTAAGTTGGGAACTACCACGGATGCATTAGAAGCTTAGAAGTTCCCACCCACCTTTGACCCTCTGTGACAAAGACATAATAGTTCATTCCTGATCCTATGCTTACAAGGTCCTGTAACCTTCTGCCCACTTCTTGCTCTCAAAAATGGCAAGCTGCCTTTCAGCTCCCGTATAAATCTCATTTTTGCCTTCCTTTTACATTCTCTGAATCGGGGAGCCTGATGGGGGTATTTTAAGCAAGATGCACATACATGCTTTTAGGCTTTAAGGGAATGAGCATTTATGGCATAGTGGTTGCAACTACTTATGACTCCATTTTTCATCTTCATTCTCACACCCAGATCAGGAGCAGTGGCTCCTAAAGCATAGCTCAGTTTGGGAACATCTGCTGTAGGAAGTACGACTGTTTGTGTGAGCAAAGACTTGAGTCTTCCAAATGCAGTGACTGAACTCTCATTTTTGTAGGCTGGTGCATGTTGGCTTAGTGTGGTGTTTCTGAACTGATTAATTATCACGCTGTGAAATAAGTTCAGTATCAGTCACTTAAGGAAAAAAAAATACACACAACTTGGTTGTTGGTTTTACTTTCTACTTAAGAAAACAAGGTTGTGTTAAGAACCGCTTTGTAGCAACTGAGGATATGTCCCCCATTGAAGGGAGACTACTGCATAAACACTTAACATTTCACACGTAATAATGCTGTTAACTCTTTCTTCAAAAAGCAACATTAAAAAGGCTAAAAACATACAGTTCAGCTGACTTGTGTAGCAGAGCTTGGGTTAGTTTTAATGTGTTGTGAGCAGTTCCATGGTGTATAATGTAGATGTCTTATTTATTTTAATCTTTTAATGGTCTTTTGAGAAACACCAATCTAGTTCAACAAGCAGTTTAGGGCTTGCTGAGCTATGTTTTGGGAATGGCTCAAAAGAAAGTATATTGTGAAAGTTGAGGAAAGTCATCCCATACATAATCTGGTTAAACTTTAAGTTCTTGGGTTAGAATGGTCTTGAACGCTTTAAAATAGAGTATGGTATATTTGTTAGGCAAATCTAGTAAAATCTAATGTTTTCATTCTGTAAAATGTTTCTAAAACCAGTAAGTATATTGCTTCAATGTTACTACTTCAGCCAAATTTAAGAATGTCATACCTACTGTTAATGCTTTTAGAAGAAATATGTTTTATGTGGCTGTGA
Source organism: Promerops cafer (assembly GCA_013398275.1). Taxonomy (NCBI): domain Eukaryota; kingdom Metazoa; phylum Chordata; class Aves; order Passeriformes; family Nectariniidae; genus Promerops; species Promerops cafer. The sequence goes on along the minus strand of VZSE01007648.1, from coordinate 1,397,557 downwards.
TATTGTAGGGAAAAGGGTTCAATTACTGTACAATTAATATTTTGCAAAGCATTTTGCTCTAGGCCTGCAGCAGGCATTTTTTTATTCATTACTTTTATTCATAATTTTTCTGTAGTTGGTAATGCATATTTACTGTTTGTTAGTAGTAAATTTTATAGACAGTAGGGGCTGTGACTTGAGAAGTGAGATTTAGCTGACATTTTGTACATTTGTTTGGGTGGGAGGAAAAAGGACATTAAGAACTCAGGCATTAAACTACTGATGTTCATGCTAGCTTTCCATTTTAGTGGGTCTAGCACTAGAATGTGATCTTTCAGACATCACATTTCTAGTACCTCAGAAGTCACGAGATCTTCATCAAGAATTTTTTTGAGGATAAACTGTTGATGTTACAAGATTTGTATGTTTGAGCTGAATTAGGAATAGTTCAGCAGAACACTTTCAACGAGATTTACAATTGCATTTAGTCTGATTTGTATCTTTTGAAAACATTTCAAAACCACTGCTTACTTATTTAACTTACTTCAGAATTCAAGAGCAAAATAGACATTTGCTTCTCTGGAACCATATTGGAACAAAGGGTTGGTAGGCAGTTTCAGTTCAAGGTAAGGTTGGGTGTTTCTGTTGCTGATTTAATGTTTATGCATTAGTGATACAGAAAGGAATATGGATTGAGAAAATGTTTAAAAAAAACGTGGTTAACTATCTGGACTTTTGAGTATTATGCTGCGCTAGGTGGTTTCCTTCTCAGACACAACTTCTGCTTGCTTAATTAAAAGTGCTTGCTGTAATGAGAATAGGCTTAAAAAGGAAAATCTGGCTTTGCTGGACAGGCCAAGTAATTAGGCTAACTTTTGAAAACAATAAAAAGGCTTGATAGTAAAAAAAAAAAAAAATAAAGCCACAAACAAAAAATTCTGAGTGGGCCTGTGTGTGCAAGCAGATCGCCCTTCACCAGATGGTTCTGAGCTGCCTACTCGTCATAATGTGTGATTTAGGATATGCTAGAAATCAAAAGTTGTGGCAAACTTTCAAGAAGTCATGAATGCATGATATGCATCAATTGTATTTTTGACCTCTTCCTAAACTGTTTTCCCAATAAAATACAGAGTGTAAAAAAAAATGGAATTGTATGCAATGATGAAAGTAGAGATGGATAAACATAGAGAACAATTACAAAATCATTAGGATGCACATCAGAGAATTAAATAAGACAGGCATCTCATAAAAGAGAGAGAAAGCTATAAAATCAGTGTGCACAAATGAGAAGTTTAAAAGCATAGTTAAAATAACAAAGAAGAACATTTTACATTAAACAATAAGGAAGCCTGGGAAACAGTGGAATATTGTAATAAATGCTATAAGCTATATAGAAAAACATAATTCAGGCAAAGGATTGGATTACTATCAATGAAAAAAAATTAATGGGTCTTACAATGCATCTTGTAACTAAAGAGAAGAAAGCATTAGTGATACTAATGACAGAATTAGGTTCTACCTATTGTGTGCAAGAATGCTGGTTCGTCTTATAAGCTTGTTTCTTGCAGGATTTGAATCCATCTGAATTAGACCAAAACAGAAGAATGCAATGAAAAACTTAAACAAAATCAAGAAACCATGGCTGTGTTTGAGAGGAACACTTAGCAAATGTTTTCATTCCATGCCTTGCAACTTCAAATTACTTTTCCATCATTTTACGTCACCTGTAATATCCATGTCAGTCCGTGTTTGTATAATGCAAAGGACGTGTGCTTCTTGTGCACGTATTTACTTACATTCCCATTCATTGGATCAAGTAGCAGTGCTGAGGGGCAGCTATGCTGTGAAATGCATCTTCTCTCTGGAATACTATGGCTCAAGTAAGGCACTACATCTGGGTACAACGACATGTTTTTGGAAGGGCTCCCACTCTTGCACTTTAAATATTTTCTCTCTCCATTAAGAGACAGAAACTATCTGCTGTCCTTTTGTGCCTTCCTCTAACTGAGGATACCTGACTGCTAGTGACTAAGCTGGTCAGACTAACCTAAATAGTTGAGACTGTCCTTCCGTTCTAACCCTTCATCTTATTTTCCCAGTTTAAGCTCCTAAATGTCCTAGGACAGAATACAGCCATGTTCATTTTTGCCTCCTCTCTCCTAGGAAACCCATATGTAAATTATTTCATAATCTCTTGGAGAGGATTTGTCTGATTAAGGAACATGAATAAATGGGGAGGGAAGGCAGTATCAAGGGGAAGGGGACAGATTCAGATGATGCACTATTTAATGGTTATAACTGTTCAGAAAAGACTACTTCTGTAAACCCATCTGGGAGAAAATGACTTGTACAGACTCTTTCAGTGATGCTCAAAGCTATGTGTTGCTTGGATCTTATCTGGGCAAAATCAAACAGGAAAAGTTTTGTCTCCCTTTGGATTTGGTAATGGCCCCCAAGCCCACAGTTGCTCATGTTCATAAAGTGGGTCATGTTTTCATTCAAGATGAAAATAAAACACAGGAATTTACACTGTATATAAATATTTTCATACTTGAGGTGTCTTTCAAGTATTCTGAAGATTCTTTGTCTTCATTAGCTAACCCCACTCTATAGCCATATTAAAGTATATGTCAAAGTAGAGACACATTAAATTAAATGCAAGAGACTTTTGGAGAAATTGTTTCAATTTCTTTCACTTTTTTTTATAAAGGGACAGAAGTGAGACTACACATATTTCAGACATTTTCAGATATTCTGACTCAGGGTTTCATGATGGCACTGTGTGCTCAGCTACGTGATTCTTACAGGGATCCTTCTAGGACTCCCTGGTGAGAATTCCTGCCTTTATAGAGGTGTTTACTGACTTTTATGTGTCATGACCAATTTCTCTCCTTTCTGTTTGCCTTTTCTGAGGGAAGAACCCAGTAGGTGTTATTATGAACGGTCTTCGCATCAAAAATCTGAACTCTGCATTCAAAGAACTTCTAAAATGTGAAGCATACTATTTAATTTGCACAGATACTTCAGGCTTATAGGTATGTGGACGGTTCTCTGGAAGATATGTAGTCAAGATTACCACTTCCCAAGATATAACACTGGGCAATTCAATCTCCCCTAATTAGAAACTTAATGCTTAACAGGATGTAGCTCATGTGGCAGCATCTGAGTGATGTTTAGGGAATCAGTTCTTGATTTCAATAGCTTTATGGTTTTCCTTCTGATATTGGTCATTGTAATCAGTAGGAGCCAAAGCACTAACAAGTTTCCCAAAAAGCCACTTTCTTTTGTAAAAACAACCTAGGAAATTAAAAATAAAAAAAAATCCATCTAATGGGATATCTAGTTCATTTAGATTATATTAAGGCCACTGAACTCTCTTCCTCTTAAGACATTGATAATAGCCTTAAGCAACTTGCACTTAAATGATAATTGTGTAATTTCTAGTAACTCAGAAGTTAATCTCAGCCTTGTAAATTGTTAGCTGATACAGGAAGCTCAAATATAACATTGCTGCAGCATCACCTTTTCTATGTACATCTCTGAAAATAAATGTTGTTGTCCACTTTTTGAATGTGATAATGGACTACATGTTAATCGAATTTAAAGATTGTCACCCCACTTAAAGATTCTGTATAAGAAAGTTACATGCATAAGATAAATGGAACTAAGAGATGGAAATAATAAATTATTTTATAAAAGCTGATTATTTTTTGTATTTTATGCCATGCAACAGTGAAAGTTGCAATCAGTTCTGATTCTTTTGTTTATTTGATGAGCAGGATGAATTGCTTATAGCAGAAGCTTTTGCTGTTTTGCTTGCAGAGGGAGTTGATTCCAGATTGGATGTAAAGTATTTGTTACTTGATTTTTTTCTCCAAGGCTGGCAGCTATATATTTATGTATGCAAAGTGTAATACTGCTAAATGTTTGGAATGAAATAGTAGATTTTTGTTGGCACTAGGATCTAAGGATGGAAATGCCATTTGGTACTTAAAAGCAAAAAACCGTAAATTACTACAGTACTAAATAGACTAAACACCCTTTATTTGTGAGAAATACATTACTGAATTAAGTATAGCTTATTTTAAATTCACCCCTAAATTATTCCAGTTGTGTTTGAGGAGAGACACAAGTATCAATAGTTTTCACAGCCTGCATGAAGAGCAGGCAAATAAATCTGATACATTAGATACTGCTTTTTAATAATTTCTTTTGTTGCTAGAGCTGGAAGTAGACTAGGAAAGCTCATAGAAATATTTACTTCATCTTCCTGCAAAGCCAAGTTGTCATGATGGAGTGCCTGCCAATTTTCTGTCTGTCATTTTGAGAGACTGAACAAGATCAGTTAAATCTTAGAAGTTGTGTATATCCTTTGTGCAAAACAGACCATGTCTATCCCACCTGTTATTTTATCTTTGTACAGGTCAGTACCTTCCTCTGCTCTTACATTAGTATAGTCATCACTAGTAATATGCCTTTTTAATTTCCTTTTGCACTTGAATTTTTCAGTTTAAACATGCCTGAGAAACTAGTAATGCTTTTAGCAGGGTGAATTTTATTTTATTGTGCTGAGTAGTTTATACATATGTACCACAGAGCTGAAACAGTGTAGACTCATTTAACTTTTCCTAAACTGGTAAAATAACATTAATGATGAACTTTTCCAATAGCCTTGCACAGCCTTGTTGTTTTAGTTGAATGTTTGGGTCAGAGAGAGTTAAGAGCTGGTTATGGAATATTAAAACTTGTAGTAAAAAGACAGTAATGATAGTTTTCAACTCTTTGTTAAATGTAATGGTGGATTCAGTGGCATTTAATAATTGGCCATCACATTTGCAAATATTTTATGTATGACAAGGAGGCTTATAAAATGGTGAGGTTGCAGCTATATGTGTTACTATATATGTTCTGCTAAACTTTCCTCGGGCTCCAGGCTTGTGTTAGCTGTTGAGCTCTGCAGCCCTGGCTGAAGCTGAGTGGCAGTGAATGTTGAGCTGTAGTGATTTACTACTCACTATGTTAAAGAAGAATCATTAGGTTTGTTTTACCTGAGCACTGTATGCTGTGAGCTGTTGTAACTTAAAGGCAAATATGTTCCCAGCTAAAACTATCCAAGCTGCAGAGCGAACCATGTCTGCTCTCAGGCTGGAGGGCAAGCTGGGGAAAAGTGTTTGAGGGCTGTCTCACCTTTCTAAATCAAACTCTTCTGTTCTTCAAACCATTGCATTTCTTGCCATTTTATTACTTGCGTTTTGCTACAAGAATGAGGATTGCTTATATTCATTTGGAATGTAGATATCTGAAGCTGAGCTGCAGAATTAATAAACTATATCCAGAATGTGTTTGCATGCAAGCTCTTCTCCAACAGAGATGAAAACTGCTTAGAAATGGAAACATTCTTCTATGTCCTTTTATAAATTTATGTGATGTGTTAAATGTAATGGCAAAGTTAAATCCTTAAATTATGGTTGGCAGTAGTGTTACAAAAATGGTGAAGTGTGAGGCAGTAAGGGGCATATGTATAGCTTTTGTGAAAAATTCTCATGTTGCTCTTCCTTCTTTTGTACTGTAAGGTCAGGGAAATTAGTATGAAGTTGTGCCTGGAATCAGTCTGGACTTATTTCTACAGAACAATTCATATCAGCAGTATATTTGAAAAAAAAAGTTATTATCAGAATATGCCATAATTTATAAACTCAAATTAAAACTCTCTTGGTGAGTTCAGCACCCTCCTGCACAAAGGGCTGGGATGCAGGAAGGAAGTGAGGTTCGTCTCACTAACAGTCACCATCTGAATCCTGCAGAGAGCTCTGTGTCATCTTTTCATCTGTCCTATATGCATCTCCCTCACTAACATATTAAAACTAATAATAGAGTCTCATTCTGGTTTATCAAAGCTGATCTTTAATTTGATGGATTAATTTTAGAACTAAAGTAAATGTCTTAAATACGGAAGCAAAACTTAGTTTCTATTAAAAGATTAAACAAATATGGTGAATGGTTGCAACTGGATTATTTTATATAAAAATGTATCTTGTCATTAATGACAGTTGTCAAAGGAACATATTTGTAAGTGCTATTAATAATTTAAATGGCTTAGTAAAGCAGATGGAGTCAATTGAATGAAATTGTCACTGGAGTATTTCAAAGTATTCTTGCACTATTTTAGCTTGCATTTTAAATTGTTAAGCTAAATGCATTATATTGCATTTATTATTATTATATGCTAAATATTTCTGTAACTGTGGGGTTTTTTTTCTGATGAACATAGTGAAAGAAATAGTTAATGTAAATCTTTTTACCTAAGAATCAACTGCATAAGGATAACTTCGTGTGTATTTTGGGGAGGAACTGCTCAAATACGAGAAGTGATTTTGCTTTTCCTCTTGGCTAAATCCCAAATATTCTAAGCATATGGAACAATTTAGCAGAAAATACGTAATTATCAAACAGATCTGTCTTTGCCACCTTGAAAATTATTTCTTGTGGCAGGGTAAATGAAACCTCATGTTTAGATTTCATTTCATTTGATCTTTCGCTGCTTTGGCAGTAGAATACAAAAAAATATGACAGATGGCACCATTAAAATATGAGTTGATTTTTGCTTACTCTAATATGAATCTGAATATGCTTGATAAAGGCATGGCACAAACTTCTAACCAAAATTTTGAAGCAAAGTACATTTATCTTGGTAAGAACATGAACAATCTGTGTAACTGTAAAAACAAATTTAATATCATGCAGGTGTTCACAAGAAAATATGTGCACATTATTCCTTTTATTATAAATAAAACTGCAATCAAATTTTGGCTCTAAGTTTGTTTCTGTTTCTCTTTTCTATGTGGAGGCCAATATCAGTGATTGCCAATTCTCTATTGCAGAGTCCACTCTGTGGCAGATAGCCTTACTGATGTTGTAGCCTTACCTATAAAAAACACTTTTTACAACATAAAAAATGTCCTGTCAAGATTAATTCAGTATGCTCTCTTTTACATGACTTCTGATTTTTCTTTATCACCTTACTAGATCTAAAGTCTTTTGAAAACTGAATTTTCTTGACTAGATTATGCATTTCCCATGAAACACTCCCATAACAGAGTGGTCCCTGTTCAATGGGGACTGGGTCAAGGACTAGTCTTGTCTTTTTGGTCAGTGTCCCAGATGGAACATGCTTTCTGATTTGATCTTTCAGGCTTGAGAAACTTTTTTATTCTTTTCTATATGGTAGATATTTTATCAACAGGAAGAGTGGGTATTACCTGTACCCCCAGCTTTCAGACCTGTTCTGCAGTGGAAAAAGAAGGAGTGGGAACCACCTGTAGCAGAGGAGTGAATAAAACCTGGGTTTATATCCTGATACTGAAAAAAAGAGCTATGTAATTTTCTTCAGACCTGTAAAAGAATCAGTGGCTACCAGCTGCCAGAAGAACCTGGATTTATGCCATATGGGGGAAGAGTCAGGAGGAATCCAGTTCCTGCACCATGCTTAGGGTCAGGGTGAAGTGAGTGCCAAGCCATTCTCACCCATCCAGAGGGAGCTACAGCAGCTATGCATGGTGGGGCTTACAGTGGAACTTAGGAAACTGAAGTATGTATGGTATTTAAACTGGGAGTTTTCTAAATAGTATGTTGGGTATAGAACCCCAAATTTCATGTATCGGGTCCTTTATATGGATCTGACCTTCTGGAGTTGTACAGTACTCTGGCCTATAGCCATATCCATCTCTATTGCAATTGTCCACGTTAAAACAATGTTTCCTGTTACATAACTGTTTTCTGAAGTCTGGGATCCAGACAATAACTGTCTAAACTAAAATGTTAAGAATGTTTTTCACTTCAGTAGCTACAGTTAATAGAGACTGATAAGTATTTTTGTAAACTTGTAGTCGTTCTCAAAGTCCCAGCTTTTCTGGTGGGACTAAAACAAGTGATGTGGAAGACTTTTTATTAAGGTAGACTTAGCTGTCTTTTGTTTCTCCCTTCTGAAGATTTTGGCAGATTCTCTTGAAGCAGTCTTGGAGGTAGTATTGAAGGGTACATTGCTGTAGAGCATGGTTACTCCATTTATCAAACTATTTAAAACTACTGAGATTCCCAGAAGATTTGAGAGATGTCATTCAATTTGTCAAATCAAGTTAGAGTCTTACAAATTTCACAGGAACAGGAACAAAGAAGCCCTAGGGAGTACATATTACAGGAGATGACTGCGTTTGTCATGTTTTGCATGGCAGAATGCAGGCTAGGGGTTGTGATTGCTGTCTGTGAATATAGCAAGTAGGGTAATACCAAAAAGGGAGAGGAGCTGTTGAAGTTAATGGGAAGTGTTATCACAGGAGGACATAAGCTGGGCATGATAAAATGGTCACTGGCGATTCGGAGATTTCTAGTAAAATACGCAAAATAAGCCTTACTAGAATGTCAGTGAGGGGAGAAAGAAAAAAGAAAAAAAAAAAAAAAGAGGAAGAACTAAGTATTATTGAGATTTAATTAAATACTTACTGTGGTGATGTGGTGTAACAGCAGTTATTATCTGAAAATGTTGCTTTGTTCCCTTTAAGACATTGTATCTTCCAACTTACCTTTTTAATGGCATTTCAGGTGCAGTGAAAGTTGAACATGCTTCAAAAAGCATTTTGTGAGGAAATGGTAATTACTTTTGTACAGCCTTTCCAATGTTGTAGTTTCTTTAGAAATAAGAATTTATGGAATTCCCAAACAAGAAAGGAATGTGTGTGAAATGAAGAGTCAGTGAAAGGGGTGGTTCTTTCTGAGCATCTAGCAAAGTCTCATGTTTACTGTAAAGCTGTGGAACCAAGTTATGTGGAAGCAGATGGAAATCCCTTTTATATTGTGCTGTAGTATTGTCGACTTCAGAGATACCCATGGTGTATTGTTGCAGTATCTCAGGTCTATGAGCTCCATGGCCAGGTAGTGTCACAGCTCCAGAGAGGTCCCCTTTGCTGTCAGATTGTCAGAACAGTCTTTGTGTTTCTAGACAGTTTCAAAACAAACAAAATTTCCCCACCGCACAAACACAAAACAAACAGAAACTCCCAAACCCTCAACACCCCCTCCCCTCCCCAACTAAAAAAATTCTGCCAGTCTGCACAAGCCGCATAGTTCTTCTAAAGTATGAAACTGAAATCTTGATACTATCCTATCACTCGTCTTTCTTTGTGTGTGTGGTTGCCCTCCAGGGCAATCTCATCAAGGCAGGAGCTTTCTGTGTTTATTTGTATCTCTGGGCCAATTAATGTGATGTTTAATGAATAGCATTTAACTATCTGTCTTGATTTCTGAAGCAGTTTATTAAGAGTAGAATGGAAGCATTAAAAATATTAAGAAAATTTTCTGTACCTTTTGGTTTACTGAAAAGCTTGTGCTATGAAAGGGACATATCATTTCTGTATTTAGAATTATTGGGAATAGAACCTTAACTAGAGTGAATTTTTTAAATAATAAGTAAAATTTTATGTTAACTTTGGAATCTTAAAAACATAAAATATGTTAAAATATTTTATGGTATTGAAGGAAAGGTTCTGTCTATGAGAACTGGTAGACATACCTGGTAACATATTAATGAAAATAGTGTTTTGCTTTAGTTAGGTTTACTATTCATACACATCTGACCCAATTGAGCAGTTGTTTCTGAAAGATGAGTAAATAAGTTGTTCCAGTAGTAAGTTTTTGTTAATACTTGTTGTGTCTAGGGTGTGTTTTAATATTTAAAGTTTTAAATATTTAAAATATTTATTATATAAAATCCTCTAATGCTAGAATTATTGGAATAAGCTTTGCAAACTTACACCCATGGTTTGTGTGTGGTTTTATCAGAGGGCTTCTATCCTGTTTAGTTGTGGACAGACTCGAACAGGCCCTCTGTGAAATGAATCCCTGTGGAGGAGAGCAGATGACAGAGGCAGAGGTTCCTGTAACCCCCAAGTCCTCTTCTTCCAGAGTTTGTCTGTGTGCTCCAGTTCCCCTTCTTTGCAGCATTCCTTGCTTTTCTCTTTCCCTCCTCCTTGGGGTTGTAATGAATAAAATATAGTTTTCCTTTGCGTCACAGCCTAACCCTTAGCAACATAAGTTATATAACGCTCGCTGTTGCTATTTCTGTTCTCTGATGCCAGATCAGAAATGCAGACCTCTGTCCTGTGCAACCTCCTAAGCAGTCTTCAATAAAAGTGTCTGGGATAAAATCCAGTCTGACCTTTTTTCCCTTTTTCTTCTTTCTATATAGAAAGCCATTGAAATTGTTACCTTGTCTGTTATATGGAGACTATAACCATTCATAGGTCTTTAATTCATAAACTTTATAGTTCAACATAGCAAACCAAAATTATCAGGGAAGATGTTTTTGCAATACTGTGCAATTACAAGCTTTAAGCTTTGTGTAATCTGTTGTGATTTTTGTATAGAACACTGAAATCTCTCCCAATTAGAGAATCTGAACTTCCAAATCTTTACTGCATTTATCCTTGCAATGCTGGTGGAGCTGAAGTGCTCCTGTTCTGGTTTCATGGTTAAGGAAATGAAGTGTACAGTGCCTGTATGATTTTCACGACAATGCACAGGAAGATGATGTCAGAACCACAAAACCATTCCTCCTCTGAACTTTTAGGCATATTTTTGTTAACTTTCTCATTGTCTTCAGCCTCTCAGTCTTTCTCTTTCTTGCCTGCCTACCACCCAGCCTGCTTCACGTGTATGTTGTACTGTATATTAGAATCCTATATTTATTTGAAAAGTATAAAAGTGGCTGTTACTGTGTGAAAAATATACCTAAGCCACGGATTCTGCACTATTTATTGCCTTCCTCATTTTTGGATGCAGAGTTCTGCTGTCTTAAAGTGCTGCCATAACTGAAACCATGGGAAAAGACAGCTGCTACTTTTGCAGGGTGTTGCAGTTAAAGTATTGTTCTTTTAAGATATTTAACCATGAAGTTTTGGATATTTCTCCAAAAGAACAGTGGAGACCCAATATCTTGTCCAAATTCTGGCTCAGGAAGTTGCTATATATTTAGCTCATCATAAACTCATTAGGTAAGATCTAATTCCTGTCTTGGTTACCTGCTGTTACCTATTCAGCTTTCCATAGGAGACTGAGGTTAGGGTTCATTTCTTCTAAGAGGCTTTTAGCCAGTGTAAAAATAATGCCAGTAAGAGTTAGAGATGTTTCATACAGGCTTTCCCATGTTTCAGGTGCTAGAAAGAAAGAATTTATAGTTTTCTTCCTCCTGTTTAGCATTTACACATGTAGTCATGCACTTAGCAGAACAATAACTTTTCAGTACAACCAACTATTAAAATATAGTTTTATTATAAATGAGTTTTAGGATTTAAATTGTGGTCCACTAAACACACAACTTGTAAAACAGCAGATAAGTTACCAGCTTGCTGGTTCACCTTTTGTAACTTCAAGATATTTTGAAAAGTAGATGATATGGGCTTGTATTTCTTTTTTCTATATATGTAGTTTAATAATTATTTAAATGAAAAAAAATTGCAAATTTAAATGAAAATCTTGTTCTTCAGAAGATACATATTCAAATAGTATGTTCAAGTATAATATATCATAAAGCAGATATAAAATACTATGCTACAGTATTTCTAGGATATGGTGGTTTATCAACAAAAGCTACAGGGTCTAGAAAATTTTTGAAAGGTTTTTTTCTGCTTCTGTTTGTTGTTAGTGTTGGTAAATTTTACTAAGCAGCAGAATTAGATTTAGAGAAAAGATTATTTCTTTTTTCCCCCAGTAGAACAAATGAGTGTACTCATTTACTATCTTATAAATAATCTCGTGATTCAGAAATGTAATTTCTGGCAAATTTGTGTCTCCCTTTGAGTCTTGGCCAATGAAATTTGATTGAAGTTTAGGTAGAAAAAAAGGTGATACTCCTGCCAGGTTTTTGTCAGTTTTATGATTTATAACTCTGAGCATTGGAAACATATCCTTGCCATAGACCTGGAAACCAAGTAGGACTGATCTGAACTCCAGACACGTCAATTTTGAAAGGGCAAGCAACAGACTTCCTTATGCCAAAAATAGCTTTCATGCTAAATTATTTAAGCATATTATTTGATCACAGAAAAATGAAAAATAGTATTTTTCGCTTTGGACCTTTTTTGTATAGTAGGGGAAACACAAGGTCATTTTAAATTTAGATGGGTTCTGTTAGGTCAATCTGAAATATCGCACGTTCAAAAATCATAGTACTTGGTATTGAGAGAAATGTTGTGTGCTGCTTTTACTCCTCACGTATATTCGTTATATATTGATTGCAATGAAGAGACTATTTTAGACTCCTGCAGCAATTCAAGTAATGTGTACCACTTCTGTGCTTTTCTCTTGTTGAGTGTAAAATATGTATGAAGACATGTCTGAAGTGTAAGTACAGCAGGGCCCTTGGGAAGTTCTGGAGCTGTACCTTGAGTAATTTCAGTCCAATGTTGACAGAATATTTACTGGTTTATTTTTGGTTTGTAGGTCTGTTTTATCCATGGTCTCTGAGATGTTCAAGTAGGATTCTTAGTAGAACCTTAATATTGAAATTTCTTTATCTTGATTATGCCAAAAGTATAAGTATTTCACCGTTGTCTAGCAAATACATATGGCTGTATTGTAGTAGGTACTTTGGTGGCAGCCACTATAGGTTCCCAAGAATTTCTACTGAAACATTTTGTATTAAGGCGCTTTTAACCTTTGAAATCATCTGCTTTGGAGATGAAAATTTCCTTTTCCTGTTCTTAGCCTAAGCATTTTTGGGCAAGCATTTCTTCCTCCCATAAATAAAATCTGTTTTATACTTGAACATCCTGACAGATGGGTAGACTTGTGCTCTCCCTGCAGTGTCTGATTGTTTAGGTGATGAGTACGCATTTTATTCGGTTTGAATTTGGCCTAAAAAGAAAGTACTGGATGAGTGGAAATGGAGGCGTGCACATGCACAGAACTTGTAGTGCATCGAGTGCAGGTCTGTGGTGCTGCTGGGCTCTGGTTGCAGTCACAAAATCTGCTCACCTGGAAATATTTGATTTCTAGAGATTTGTAACATCATTAAGCAATCTGTATCTGTACAGCAGTAAAGTTATTGACTCTCAAAAGCCCAGGAAATACCCAGAACCTCACCACTTACCCTTGCTCTGCTCTCCCTTTTTAAACAGTGGAAATCATTTTTCAGGCTTAATTTTTTTGTTTTTTTCCTCTCTCTTGTTAAAACTTACTCCGGTAAAAGTTTTACTCCCCCTCAGTCTCTTTTTTTCTTCTTTCACCAACCATAACCTACTAACATTTCTTTGAAAGTATTCATGGTGGTATGATTTTTCCTCTTGTGGTAGATGCTTCATGGCATTTTCTCTCTCTTGAACCATGAATAATTTCCTTGAGGCCAAACCAAGGAATACCTGTCTTCTGTGGCATATTGATTCTTTCGGTAGCTTTTCCTAAATATAAAGACATATTCATATGTTTCCACATTAGCTGAAAATATGTTTATGAATCAATGTACATGTCTTCTGACACTGAAGGTTGGTCGTTACTAGTTTTTAAATTAGATACGGCTTTTTTATGGAAACTAAAGGCAGCTGCTGGGTATGTTTTAGTGGTAATTTTTCTGCTTTAAAATATATTATTTGAAAGCAGTTCCAGTAATGTCATAATTAGGTGCATTCATTGATGCTTAAGGGGGAAAAATGTATCCTTTGTTACTAGTCACTACCAAATGTACAATTTGATCCTTATTTTGCTTATATTTACAAAATCTGGTTATTCAACTTCCATAACTACTTTTGTAAGGTGTTTTCTTCTGATATTTCTCTGAAGTCTTCTGATGTTGCTCTGCGCATCAGAATAGTGATGTATTTTTTTCATTTTTATTAATGTATTTACATTTTGGAGTTTCAGTAGTAATGGAGAACACACGTTGTTAAACATTGCTCCATCCATCCACTGTTTACTATAATTTAGAAGCTGTACTGTAATTTATAATACAGTTTGCCAGGAGGACTGCTCTTAAATTATTTCATCTTCAGACATGTGAGGAAGAACACCCACTGTAAATCTATCTTCACAATTATTCAGAATCATAAATGAAAAAGTAGGAAATGGAAAATTTAAGGATGCAAAACAGTGAAAACTTTTCCCTCCTATATGTAACACGTTTTGCTTGTAAGTGCAGCCTACACAGAAGTCAATCTTGCGTCATGTAACATAACTAAGACTTTAGAACAAGTCATGATAATTCTGAATTTTATTTTTCTCTTCTATCTCTGAATACAGAGCAATCCTTCACGAGTTTTATTACTAAAATGTACAGTTTTTGCTATCTAGAGTGTAGTTATTTACAAAATATGAAGTCAATGTATCTTTTATCTTCGTAGAAAAATAACAAATTGTATTTTTTCCTTATGTTACTTAAATTCCATAAACATTTTTCCCTTGACAGTGTCAGAGATGACGGGTGCAAAATGTTTTATATAATCTTAAGTAATGGAAATAGATAAGGTTGCATGTAGATACATGGGTGTGTATATATAATACTTTCTCCCACTTAAAATGGATCTTTCACCAGTATAAACAGTTTACCTTATGTTAATGATTTAGGCAAGAGTTTAATATTAAACTACTGTTTTCTCAGTACTGCCCTCCTTGTCTTGTGTTAGCTGGTGACCTTCGTGTCGAAGCTTAGCATTTGTTGCTGGAGCAAGACCACCCCCCTCCAGAGAACTGTTGTTTTTGTACAGAAATCTAGAACAGACAAGTAGAATTTATAAATCTACTGAAAAGGTTATGAAACGGCCTCAATTGGCTTTGACTGCAGACTTTGACCTGTTTGGCCGGATTTTGGAAACCATGCCAAGATTTGATTTAAAGCAGTTCTGGGAAGCTCTTTAAGATTAAATTCCAGGATTACATGACTGATGTGCTAGTGATATACTTGCAATATTAGACAAGTGTTGCTTCAATACAGTTTTAGGCTTGAACAGATCATTCACCTAAAAGTAAAAATTATCTCAGGTCTGATTCAAAGAAATTTGTTGCATCTCAATATGATTTTAAAAGGCCTGTTTAAAATTTGGCATCTTGATATTCTGTTCTCTACACCTCTCAGTAGTGAGCTACCCTGACTCCTCTAAAACAATTTGCAATGCTTTTTCCTTGGGGAAGAAAAGGTAGGAAAAGGAAAAGGTTCTAAACACATCATATTTTGGTATGTTTTCCATGAAGCTTTTCAGCCAGCAGTTGCTGAAATGGTTTTATTCAGCACTCTAATAACACGTGGCTGGATTAGATGAATTTTGAGATGGAAAGCCTAATCATACATTTTTTCACTCCTTTGATAATAAGAGACATTTGGTGTGCAAATGCTCAGGTTTCAGTGGAGAAAAATCTCTCCAGACTTCACAGCTGAGCACCAGCAAATGTGCATTTATATCAGAAAAGCTTCTTTATTCACTCAACACAGAAAAAAAGAACTTTTATTTATTTTTCTCATTTACTTTAGTCTTTCTGATGACTTGGAAAAATAAAGTACTTTTTTCCAAATTTAGTAGTTTCTAGATTTGAGGAAAACAGTATAATAAACTTGGTTTGGCTGAATTGAGTGTTGACAGTGTCCTGATACCCACTGATGAATGCTACTCTGTTGTTCTATGGTCAGACAACTGATTATTACATAAGATATGAGCCACATTGAGGTTAAAGGCATTTTTATTAGATTTCATTGTTACTGATATTTCTTTTGAGTATTTTTATGTGTTGTAGGTGTGTCACTTCTTTCATGAACAGGGGAACTGGAATAGTTTTTTAATGCCTTTTGTCCTTAAGTAATTTAACTATCTATATTGTAATCTTAAAGTAATAGTGAATTCAACAGTTCAAGTAGGTGTGTGTTAAATCAGGCTCCTGCATGAATGCTCATCAGAAACTTGGCTAGATAATTGCTAACATATATACCTTATGATGAATTCTCTGCATCTCCACTTCATTAACTTTGCAACAATTAGTACAGGTAGGGCACTCTCAAGTACATCAGTTAGAGTGTATTTGCACTTGCTCTGTGACAGTTTTGTGATTCTCTGCCATTGTAACTTCTGGTAAAGAGAATATGGAATCATCATTTACAGTATTCCTGTTGAAAGTGCTCTGGTAGCTGCAGATGGCTGCCTGGTCATTGATTTTGCAAGCTGAAGTGCATGAAATAGTGGAGCTGGGACTTCAGAGCAGCAGCCTGTCAAGTGAGGCAAAGGTTCTTATTGAGAACAGGAGTGACAGCCTGGAAGGAGGAGGATGCTAGTTGTGGGTTAAAGCTTGAGGGAAGTGTACCTGCCAAGTATGAACCCTAGAGATCAGGTGTTCGAAGGTGAAAAAGACCTTTTTCATCTGGGACTAGAGGCTCTCTTGAATGACAGCATAGAGGTTAAATGAGACAGTGGATAGACTTATTTTTCAATATTTTTCCTCATATTAGATTACCTTCTGAATATCTCAGCAGATAATTAATGAAATTAATCTATCATTAATTATTATTTGATTCAGCAAGCTGCTTATAACTCTTGCAGTTTCTTATACTGACTGTTGGTCCTTGAAAAGAAGGAAGATCACCTAATATCTGTTGTCCTTACGTATTGAAAATATTTTTTTTAATGAATACTTACATTGTTTTAAAATGAAAGATGGCTTTTGTCAGTAGTTAGAACTCAATTGCTAGAATTCTGTTTCAGACCTGAAGAAGTAGTTGTATGTCAAACATTTTTTTTTCCCCACTCCATACTGTTAGTCTAATAATGTACACTACATCTCCATATGTCTCCTATCTTCTGAATGTAATGGTTAAAGTCAGAGATAAGAAGCTGGTAAATACTGATGTAACCATTGTTATTTAATTTATCTTTGTAGATGTAATGTAAAAGCAACTGTCTTTTACATTTGCTGGCTTGGGTGCTAAAGCTTTTCACAATCATAAAACAAATGTATCAGAATATATATATATAATTTGTCTAGAAAAATCTATTAAATGTTACTATCTAGTTGTCTTTGAGATTCAGCTTGTACTTCAAATCAGGGAAGTCTAGGCAATGTAAGTGATGCTTATTGCTGGACATAGGATTAAATGACAATCATTAACCTACTTGGAAAACAGGTGCTTACAATCCAACCCTCCTCCTAAAGTTGCGTAACAGATGTTTTTTGGTTTGGGGTTTTTTTTGTTTGTTTGCTCATTTGGTTTTGTGGGTTTTTTTACAAGTACAAGCAAATTTGCTATATTTTTGATGCTTTAAAATTATTAATGGGAAATTCTGAGAAGTAATTAGGTAGTGAATATATTCTAGAGTATGTGTACAGATTCTCCCTCGCTATACTCTGTGGGAGTATTCATGTTTTAATTTCCTGTGTAGGAAAATTAAGAGAGCGTAGCCCACAATGAATTCTGTTTAATTCAGAGATTCAAAGACTACAAAGTAATGAACTACTGAGATTATTTTGTCTGATGACATGAGTAAGACAGAACTAGCAGAGCGCACTTGGCTGATATTAAGCTAGGTGTTGTTGACTGTAATATTACTTTTGGATGAGTTATGCTTTTTAAATTTAATTCTCCTTTCCATTACCTATTATTATATCTCTAGCTGGTATTTCTAAGGCCACCTCATTGTGTGGCTAAGTCTGTTCAGAATTGCTGTTAGCAAGGTTGTCCTCGCGTGCTGTAAGGTTCCTTGTTTCTGGTAGCCTTCAGTTTGACAGTATAGAAGCATACATTACAAGTGTGCATCCTGGTGTCAGGGACTTGGGTGGTTTCTAGCAGGCAGTGACAGGCCTGTGATTTATCTGTCAGAACAAGGTAAAATTGGATTTTTTTTTTTTCCAGGAGTTGTATACCAAATTATGGATATACAGCTTTAACTTCCACTGTATCTTACATTTTTACTAACCCAGATTGTTGGCAATTTTCCATGTGCCTTAGTTGTAAGCAGCTTGATTCCATCCACATTCTGATTTCTGCAAAAGGGGTAGTTTCCAATTCAGGAAAATGTTTAATTTCACACGTACCTCTTGAGCACCTTGAAAGTTAGGAGGAGTATAGCCACCAATGCATTGGCCACGTTTGAGCTCAGGAGCTCTGATAGATTTGTCTCTCAGACAGAATTTTTTCCTATCAGACCTTATAAAAGAAAAAAACCACTTGTATTTGATGACGTATAGTATTCTGCGGAATGGCAAGGGTGATTAGGCATCTTTACTTACAGCTTTCACAGCTGAATATGGACTTTTTAAATAAACATGCAATATAAATTTTAAAATGTTTTCTTCTACTGCCTGTTAGCTTCAGGGGTGTTTAGTGAATATTCTATAAACCCTTTTGAAATAATGCTAGAAAAGTAGTTGGCTGTGTGACCTATTCACATGAATGGTGATTGTACCTCCGTGGGGCCTGTTGCAGGACATTTTGACTACCTTGTAGGAAGAACAGCATTAGGGTTTTAATTTCAAAGCAAACCTTTAGATACATTCTGATCTGATTAATCAGTTCCTGTCTCTTTAGAACGCATTTTTCTTCTGTGGTGCCTTTGAGATATATTTTGATGAAAACTCTCAGCTTCCATGATAGCTTAAAATAATGGGAAAGGCATAATTTATCTTTCAGTTAATATATATAGTGTAAAATATCGTTTAATGTAATTTAAAAGTGAGTGAACAGAAGTTCTTCAGGATTCTTGACTGAAGTTCTGAACAGTGGAAAAATGAAGATTTTCAGCAGGTTGAAAAATCATTTGAAATTTAGGCTGAATATCCCATCATTATGAGAAACTTGTATTTTACTGAAGTGCAGTTGTTTTCATAGGTATTATTCTATTATAAATTTCCCTTGCTTTGCAGCATAGAAATTTTGGGTTTGGGAGATGGTGGACTTTAATTTTATGGTAAAGGTTTAAGGTACAATGGCTAAGGTAATTGTAAGCTGTTTAGACACTACAGACCTACTTAGACTAATTTCAGATTTGAAGACTTTTTTTTCCTCTCTATTTTGGAGTGGTGAAAAGTAGGTAAATTCTGAGTTATGGATGATCTTTGAGTATGTAGTTTTATTTGACAGCATCCGTTTATTAGAAGGATGCAGAGGTGGGAATGTCTTTTGGGAACTTCATAGCAATATGTTCTGATTCTTCATTTCTTAGTCACTGGGTAATTTTTTCTTTCAATTAGATATATTTGTGATCTGAATAATGATGATTCATTGTTATAGTATTTTATCTGAAGTTGGAAAGAGTGCCTAGTTGTTTAAGAGGTTAAAATTTAACTATGACAGAAAATACCCACATCTTTTTGTTTGAAATACCTTTCTTTGCTTTGTTGGGATTTTTTTACTATGTAAATGCATTTAGGGTTCATGTTTCTTTCCTTCCTTTCCCTGAAGGGAGCTTCAGGTCTAAAGCAGGCTTACCTGTCTGATGAACCATAGTTTGATGTCTGAAATTGGGTGGGATAAGAATAAGTGCAAGTGTTTTCCTATCTTAACACAAAGTTGCTATCGTCATAGGAGAATGGGCTATGAAATCAAAAATTACCTTTATTTGTCACAAGAGTGACAAACTAGAGGTGAGTCGTAGTAAAGAGAAGGAGAAGAAGGAAAAAAGGTATAAAATAATGAGACTCGGGTTGATTGCAATAATAATGATTTTGCTGTGAAAGTATTATACATAGAAAAGAGAAAGATGACAAAATTGGGGGGCTCACTCTAAAGGTAAGGGAAACGTTTGTCATGGAAAGAAAAATCTTTCATTAGATTAAATTTATATATATTATATATATATATATTTAAATCCATTTTTTTTTACACAAAATAGCAGATTATTACCTAAATTTCTAATGAGCCTTTCAAAGATTACTCAAATTTTTTTCCTTTTCTTTGTTTTAGTTGCATTAAAATCATCTAGCTCTACCAGACCAGAAAGAAATGGCATTCAGGAAACCTCTAGAACAGGAAAGTGTGGAGAAGGGATGCAGATCCTGGAAGGAGAACTCCTATTGCAGGTATGTTTTGCAACAGGCATATTGTACAAAGATTTAAAAAAAAAAAAAATCACCTGTATTTAGCATACTAGATGCTCAGTGATGAGATAGAAGAAGTTTTCTTATTGTGAAATTCTTTCTTCATTTTCTTCAGGGTAATATTAAACAGCTCTTGGCTTTTCTTTGGTAGTAGGGACTTCAGAGTGGATGTTAGAATATGGGGTCCTCTTCAATGTTTCTAAGTAATTCATTGGTGGGAGGGGTTCCCATCTCTTTGCATCAGTTGTTAATAAAGATGTTAATGTATAGGAACAGTTTTTATAAGGGCCAGATAAATTACTAATTGACTGTAAATTTGGTGACTAATTGTCTGAAAGAAACAGTTTCTCCTTCAAAGACCTTGGGCTTGCTGAAATGTCCTGCTTTCTCAGTGGTTTGAAAGAACTCAGCATACATAGTGTAGATTCAGGACAAATTTTAAAATACTTTGAATAACTTTTATATGAACTAATGGAAAATATTAATTTTAAAAGTGTGGGGGTTTTTTTTAATTGTCTAGCCTGTTTTGATGTCCTGGAGTGTCTAAGCATATGGATACTTATATACTACCAAGTCCAGATTAAACTCAAGAAATTACAAATACAGGTATTACTATGTTCTAACTAGTTTCACAAAATAGATTTTATAGGGACCTGCAGCTCCATTTGAAATATGGTGGTAGTCTGTCTTCTACACAGGTTTCACACTGACATAGCTAACAAAAATGGCAAATTATTCAATCAGAGCCAATTGTTTGCTTCAAACAAAATGAATTTCAGTGTTCAAAGACTAGAAATGAAACCAGGTTCTTAGAATCCCACAAAACAATTACTTTAAATTGATGCTAATTGAAAATTGTTTTCTAGCCAACTAAAAAAACTAGGACATGTATTTCATTCTCTAACCCTAATAAAGTATTACAAAGAACTGTTGTGGAGTTACTGCCCATTAACAGCTTTCTTTTAAACAGAAAATAACCTAAAAAGCTGAAATATGTGGTTTATATTGGAGGCATCTATTTCATCTGAAATACATGGGGTTTTTTATGACTTCTGAGTGGAAGTTATATGAGGGAACTCTTTGCCATTATGAAAATTAAGTGAGTGATATAGTTATTACTGAAAATTCTGTCCCTCTTGGGAGGTAAGTAAATTAACCAGATTTCTTAAATGAATTTGTTTTGTAAATATTTTATATATGTGAAAAATTTTATGAGAATGAATATGCCGATAGAGTTTTCTTAGGTTATGTAACAAGGCATGAGTGTGATGTAATTGGGAATTTTCTAGAAGATAGTGGGAATCAGTAAGTTGTAAATATTGATAAAATCCTTCCCTTCCACTTCTGCTCAGAACTCTTTTGTGTTACACAGGTGAAAAAATTATAACTGATGATGAATGTTTTCCATTTATTATCTCCCTATTTTTTCTTGTTTTGCCAAGGTGATATGAATAAACACCCTATTGTTTGTATTTGCTTTTATTGGTTCATCAATTGATTTTGCTTGCTTCCAAACAAGCAAAAATTGTCTTTAATTTCCAACATAGAAACTGTCTTGCCAATTCAATATATTGTGGAAGCAGAGATCAAATAAATAAATGTGCTTTCCTTCAAAGCAAGCTAAATTTAGTTTACAATAATTTAAATTATTTCAAATTCTTATTTTAAATACAAAATCTATTACAGCCCAAGCAAGTTTATGATAAAAAGTCCAAGACAAATGATGACTTCTAAGAAATTTTTAAAACTTAATTGTCAACAGTAATGAACAATTTTGCAATTACTTCTTTATTAGGAGCATTGAGAGCAATTTTTAGAGGCACAAATACCATCTTCAGTTCTCCAGAATAATAAACTCACTGAGAAATTTCATTATATGTTTTAAGATAATTATTTTTTGATTGCATTTTGCAAAAACCTCCATCAGAACTCATCTCCCACTTATTGGTGGACCAAATATATGCATTTTACAGAATTTTTGGCTTAACTAATGCATATGGCTATCTCAGTAACAGTCCTGGTTTGAGATGAGCTGTGTACCAGGGCCAGTGCAAAATGTGATTGAACTCCAGGTACAGAAGGTGTAGGTAGCTCTGCATGAAATGGACCAGAATAACCAATTTTAACATTTGAGATAAAGTTAGATGCTGTGCAGCTTGCAGATTTTTTATGTCAACCAGCTGAGGTGAAATGCCCTGCAGAAAAGGTCAGCAGAGGACACGAGCACCTGCCACTGCGGCATTCTGCTCCCAAGAAATTACTGCAAGCTTCATCAAAACCAAGGATTCTGTGTAACCACTTGAGAGTTCTGGGATTTGCTATGCTATTTAATTTCAGATTATTATTGATGTTTTATCTCATTCTTTATTCACGTAAAATTTACTAAACTTATTAGGAGTTTTTATAGAGCAAACAGCTGTTTATGAGAGTAGATTAAATAATATCTACACATTACATTGGAGTGGTTCACAGCATTTAAAGACCAGTCATTTAGTCAGATATTTCATTTATGTATTATTACATTGTTGCAGGAAGATATAGGATATCCTTCACTTACTTTACATTTTCTATGTACAATAATTCTGCATAAATAAAGAGGTTTTTTTAAAAAAGTGGTTTGGGTATGCTAGCCAAATTTGCCTTTGAATGCAGCTGAGGAAATTAAGTGGCACAATATACTCAATCCAGCCCCTAGAGACTGCCTTTTGTTAAATCTTGACTGAAATCCATAGAAGTAAATCGGCACCTTTCAGATGAGCTGCCAAGTCACAAATGTACTGTTTGCTATCACAACAATTGCCATGGACTGTATTGATTGGGAGCTCAGATAAACGCCCTTTGCGTGACTCTGAGTGTGGAGCCGCCTGGTCTGCTGCTCCACAGAGGGGGAAATCTCTTCAAAAACATTGTTTACTTGCAACAGTCCGCTTTTGCAGAGGTTTTCTATTTTAAGTAAACTATAAAATGTTTTCTTGGACTATATAGGGGATCTTGATAGCTTGATTTCCTGTCCACAGTGGCCTGTCTGCACTATGAGTAGAATGGATTTTGGGACTGGGTTTGTGACGTGGCTCTTGTCTGTGCTGTGGGCAGCTGGGGATATCCAAGGCTTGAGCCACACAAACATTGTGAACTGTGGTTGATATAACTTACAGTTCTTCATACTACTGTCCTTTATCTTGTACAATTAAGGGTGTTGGAAAGTCATCAACACAGATTGGGTTCTCCACTGAATTTTAAAAAAAAAGTTTGCAATTTTTTTTGTTAGATCCAGTTTTCTTCATTTTAACACATATACTGTAGGGAGATGCAATGAGGAGTCCTTCTGTTTGTGCTGTCAGATAATGATGTGCTTTTGCATGCTTCACATTTTATTGGGGGACTACAGTACAGGTAGACCTAGAGCCACAATAATTATCTGGAATTTTATCTCTGAAGCTGACTGATTGCTGTGTTTCTTCCCCAGGCATTAAATGGATTTGTGTTAGTTGTTACAGCAGATGCTCTGGTTTTTTACGTCTCTTCTACTATCCAAGACTACTTGGGATTCCAACAAGTAAGTTTATTTTTTTCTTCTATTTTTTTTCAAATTTTGCCTAATTTCAGGGAACATCAGTGTTCATATTTATGGTCTTAAAATTTTTTTGTAATAAAAATCTCAGTTAGGTACTTTAGGTTGAATTACTTTGAAACCATATTACTTTTCTATCAGCTTACATAGCCAGGATGTCAGGCCAAGCACAACAGGAATATAATTTCCAAAGCTGAGTTAGGCAAGATAGGAAATTTTCACACTTAATTATTCTTTACTGGAACAACTGTTTGAAATTTATACTGTGGTGTTACCCAGTTTATGATGCTGAGTGAGACATAATTCAATGGGAAGGTAATTATTTTAATAGAAACCTTTCATGAAAAATTATTTCCATATGCCTTGAGATTTATAAATACCAAGTGAGTGATTTTGGTATTTTTAGAATTTGTTCTCTTGCTCACGTTTATTTATTTAATTATTAATTTTGAAACAAACATTTGTTTTTTACTATTTATGGTGAAGATCACCATATGGCTGATTTCATTGGGCTTGAAAACCAGGTGCCAAAGTACTAAAGACTGAGGTATAGCAGGCAAATTCTGCCTTTGTTAGAAAACTCCTGGGATTATGTTATGTGAAGATGATAGAATGAAGATGATATAGTTCTCAAAGTATATCCATGAATACTGCATATTGATAGATTCAGCTGCTGTCTAAAAATAGTGAGAAACCTTGCTTGGTCCACAGTTTCAGGTAACTGATAAGAGATTGGGGAAAGTTTGTGTAAAAGAAAATATTTCAAAAAACCCCATTGTTATTCCTGGGGTTACATATTCCTTCAGTGCTGGGGAATGAAAAAAGAAAAATGCTTGGAAAACAAATTGGGCATAACATTCATGAAGTAACACCAGTAAATCAAGTGCATGATATAGAAGTAAAGTCTTGAAGTTACAAAAATTATCATTTCTGGCAATTTATTCTGGAAAATACTGATTGTTTTATGAAATTCATCATAGCAAAATTTGACCTAGGCTTCTGCTTTTACCAGTTCATCTCAATTACCTTAGATCTATGTTTTATTTAAATATTTTCTGTTTATATAATGGTTTGTTTTTTGAAACATGCTGAAAGCTGGGATCTTAACTCTTCTCAGTCAACTGAGTCTTTCCTTGAATATTCTGGGTGCTTTTTTTGCCCCTTGAATTCCTTTAAGCACTAATCATTGCTCTTGAGCCTTTGCCATTTAGATCACATTCCTAACCACACAACTGGTAGTGGAATAAGGGCTTAATAATTACATGTTTGAATGCATCTTTAAGAAGTGACAAAGGTTTCAGGCCAACAAATCCACTGTTCATAATCTGCTTGGCTTAGTTTTGGCAGTTTGGTTCAGGGTCTTCAGCTTCTTTTGTATTCCTGTAGCACCTATAGTGGGTCAAGTCAAGTACTAGCTGGCAAATACTTTATTTACCAGTATATAAAATGAAATAATTTAAACAGAACCTAAGCATAGCATTTCCAGACCTTCTCAGGTAAAAGCAGGTAAAGAAATAGTTGACATAATGTAACTTTATTTCTAAGGCAATATTTTTTATTATTGTTTCCTATGTTTATAGTCATGTGTGTAACTGAGCTGTTCTCTGTGCTGCTAAGAATTGTTTCATGAAGCTTTGCCACTGCATGGATTTATCCCTGAGCAAAATGGATTTTGCTGTATCCATAACAGCATTGTCAATCAGACAACTTGTATCATATTGTCATATAATTTTCTTATTGTGGTTCTTTCTCACCTTTCTCCCTTTGTTCGTAGTCGGATATTATACACCAGAGTGTATTTGAATTGATTCACACAGAAGACAGACCTGAGTTTCAACGACAGCTACATTGGGCATTAAATCCTGCCCAGTCAGGAGATTCTGAGCCAAGTGTACAAGGTGAGAAAAGAATTGATTGTTTGCCTGTCGGATTAGTTGCTTGTTTTTTGGGCTTTTTTCATTTGTCTATGTAAAAAAGTTTAGATCATTTTAGATGAAGAAATAGCATCATTCAAATTTATTTGGATTTTATGGACACATTTAGCCAACAGTAAGAATTACTATTTTTTGCACTTTAACTAAGCACCGTTATTCATAGCGCCACACCATTAAAATACTAACTGTACTTTAGATTGGAAGACTTTAATTTGGAGTATAAGTGACTATGTTTTTTAGACTAAGAATGTGCTAGTTACAGGATTACTGCAGGGAATAGTACATTCATTGCCACGTAGACTAGTACTTCTCTGGGAGATGAAAGGGAAAGAGAAATAAAAGATTAAATAGATGAGCCTTTAAGATCAACTAATATGCACATAAGAGCAGAGTTGTCATGTTATTTACTGGCTGATGCTTAAGTGAGCTGCTGTATTGAGAAACAACTAAGGAGAAACACACTGCCTGTGTATCAGAGCAAAGGTGTATAGGTGCAGGTAGTTATGTGTAATACAGGAAACACGTGCCTGCATCATAATGACAACAAAGCTATTGAGACCACTGCTCCATTTTAATGCTCCCTTTGCACAACAGTTGTTTAAACATGTAGGTAAAATCTTCTGTTACTGTGACTTGATTATTTGGGGTTTATTAATCCATTTTTTAAAATAAACCTTAAAGTAACTTAATTTTTAAAAAATAGAGTATGGAAATGCCATGATTTGATAGAGGAAAGTTACTGTGTAACACACCTCAGTATATTGCAGTTTTTCATTTAGCAGTCAACACTGTTATATCATCTCTAGATCAATGCCCACAGGCCTGCTGCACAGCTAGTTAATAGCAGAGTTCAGTACAGCAAAGAGTATGGTTCTCAGAAACCAGATTTTCATCCTGTTTGCTTTAGAGTGAAATTATGTTCTATGGACCTTAAGCAAGTGCATATGAATTTAGAAAAGGTTATTTGAAAAGTATGACACCACGTTTGGCCTCAGATTTGACTGAATGACAGGAATTGCTGAGCCGGATTACAAACAGTTCTTTGTTTTGTATCTTGTGTTTCTAGCTTGCTAAAAGCTGCTAATTGTGCCCCATTCCTGAAAGCATTCAGGGCCTAGGTGGATGGGACTTTGAGCAACCTGGTCTAGTGAAAGGTGTCCCTGTCCATGGCAGGGGCGTTGGAATTAGGTGATGTCCAAGGTCCGTTCTATCCCAAACCATTATATGATTTAATGATGACTTTTAAGCCTCAAGTAGCATAAAATGTTTGGATGTTGAGGATTTTTAAGCTGAATTCAGATTTATAGCAAAGGATAATGACCATAAGGATCCCCTCCATTTCTGCTAATTTAATCCATTTCTGTTTTAATACATTCAGCTAGCATTATGTAGATATTTATTGATGTAATTGTGCTCAGGCATAGATTCCATCCTGAGTCTGGAAACTGATTCTGCTTCAGTTAGTCTGGACTGGTTATTTCTCACTCAATACTCTGGTATGCTGCTAGACCACTGGTTTCCTTAGCTGTGCTTCCCAGACATGCCTCCAGGTCCTTGTCTTGTTCTCAGAGAAGTTTGCAAAATGCTGATTTTTTCAGTCCCAAATATCTGCTTTGGGGCATTAAGTCTGGATTATCTTTTGAACTTCGCTTATTGCACAACCATATGGTCTTGAGTTTAAAGACCAGCAGTTAAAGCACTGCATGTTATGCTCATTTCTCCATGGTATTGATGAGATCCAGTGTGAGCTTCATGAGGGATATGGGCTCTAACCTCTGTAGTGTTAACTGGTAATTTTGCTCTAGGGATTGTAGATGCTCTGTAAGATTCTTTGGTTTCTTACAGTGAGTCACTTCAAGATCCTGGCAGTAAAACCTTTCCCTGCCTGGAAAAGTGCAGCAGTGTTGCTTTCACAAGCGTAGGAGGCTCAGTTTTGAAGCCCATTGCCTCCTGTTTTGAGTTCTGTTCCCCTCCTGTCGGGAGCCACTTCTTTTACCACAGCTTTGCTCACTCTTGGGAACTGTGCATTTTACTATGCAACTTCACAAACTCCACAGGATCCAGCTGGACTTGCTGAACCTTCAAATTTCAGCTCTGTACTTACCAAAAGAATAGCACTGAGTCTCTCCTGTGGCAGAAATGCTGAAGGACACACCTAAAAGTGCCAAGGATGCCAGCAGAAACCCTGGCACTGCTCATTGAGTACTAGATCTGCACCCGGTCAGAGCTGGCATTTTTGAAATATTGTTTAGGATTTGCAAGCTGTTTCTTTGATGCTCTTTCTTCATTGCTTCTTCAGAGAGATTCGTAGAGAAGCACTGTCTCAGAACTGTTGAAAATTCTCACCATCAATTAAGCAATTTATAGTAAAAAAATCTTCAGCAGTAGCAAGTAAGGAAGTTTGCTTTGTTGGTTGAGACCCATCCATATGACAAGTGTGGGAATTTCTTATTTTCTAATTTCAAAGTTATATGGTAACTGTCTTGGTCTACAGATATCTGAGTTTGTCTGCCTGTGGGATCTGCTCATAATGGTGACAGGCCAATACAGTTCTTCAGGTGGCTGTAATTTCAGATTATCCGCATTCATCACACTACCAGCTAGGACAGAAAAAGGTTTCTTTTTCTCCATACCTTAAAGTTTATTCAGCAAAAATTGACCTTGCATAGCAGTTCTTTTAAGAAAAAAAGGTGTCTCCTGATTTTACCTGAAAAGCTGGATAACTCAGCATACTTGTAGGATTTAGATGGCCTTAGGTTGCAAGGCCTATTGGTAAGACATCAGCAATCCCATTTGGCTCCAATTCAGTCCCTTGAATTCATACAAGATTAAATTGAACTGGCTTTTGATAGTGATTTGTTTACATTTGGGTTTGTTTTCCCAGTGTACTAACCTCTGAGCCTATCTGTAAGTTTTTCCAGCTGTTCATGAGACAGAATTATATTCCAGAAAATATAATGTGGTGTGTTATTAAGTGGCATGCTCTCTCCATGTCTAGAAGGTCAATATGGGTTCTTAAAATTCGTATTATTATTTTGTCCATACTTGATAATTGGTTCTCTAAGAGTACATGGACTATTTTTTAAATTAAAGATGATTTTATTATAAAATGTCTTTTTAAGGTGGATTTTTCTCCATTGTCTGCATGTATGAGTTCCTAGGGAACACCTGGGTTTTTTATATGTATTGCAAACAAGATTGCTTTGCTAAATTT
The DNA here is from genome assembly GCA_013398275.1 of Promerops cafer. Lineage (NCBI taxonomy): Eukaryota > Metazoa > Chordata > Aves > Passeriformes > Nectariniidae > Promerops > Promerops cafer. Next base: position 1,368,804 of record VZSE01007648.1, on the reverse strand, counting down.
GCTGTGAGTAGTCGTGCTCTGGTATCTCTGTATATGTAGTCTCTTGTAGAACATATGTATTCTATCAGAAGTTTATTGATTTACCTTCTGGTTTTACTTTATATTCCAAATGTTTAAGTCTGTTTTGTAAATACCACTTAGCAGCAAATGCTTGTCCTGACAAGGTGGAGGGATACCATGTTGTTATCCTACTTAAGTCATGGTTTCAAGTATTTTATAAAACAAACAACCCCCAAAACACAAGTATTCCAGGTACACCTGGAGAGCTAACTATGGTGTTTGGATCAGAGAGCCCAGAAATATTTTCACTATTTAGTAGGGTGATTTTGCCTTCATTGGAGAAAAATGCTGATTTTTTGTGGTGGTTTCCTAAAGTTGCTGATTTTTATTTATTGCTACTGCTTTCACCTGGCTATCTGGAAAGTAAGTTTCACTGTTTGATACCATTACTGAGTTTCTGAATACTCAGTTCCTGTAGTTGCTTTGCCTTTTTGGAGATCCTGCTGTTGTAGGAACATGGGTGTGTTCTCTGCTGAGAACTCTGCTCTTTGCAACTGGTCCAGAGTCTAGGCTGTTGACAAACATAATGAATATATTAAAAACCCAAACAAACAAAAGCCCCGAAGGAAAAAAAAACCACTTAAAAATAAATTACATTCAGTTTTCAAATACCATAGCCTGAAAAACATAATGCCATCAGAAGAATTGATGCTTGACTTCAGTGTTAAAATCATTATGGGTTCTGGGGATGTTTCCAGTTTGTTCTTGCTCAGGTCATGACCTAACGCTTTGTTTATGAGACGGAAGATCGTTTGTTATAGATAGCCTTCACTAGGTGTTCTTCCAAAAATAATCCTTATAAATAATCCTTTCCTGCAGGAGATAATGGCTTTTCACAGCCAGCAACCTATTATAACCCAGACCAACTTCCTCCAGAGAATTCTTCCTTTATGGAGAGGAATTTCATCTGCAGGTTACGATGTCTCCTGGATAACTCATCTGGATTTCTTGTGAGTATGGAGTTACATAAAAACTTCCACATACGCTTAAAAGTTGGAAATCTGCATTGTCCTAACAAGAGTTGCAGCAACTTACTTTATTTTTTAAGTCTCTAAAGATATCTGAGCTGCTTGAACCACAATGTTTCAGTTAGTAACACGAAATGTCTCCCCTTTAAGACGTTGTCACAGCCAGGTGCAAGTTCTCTCATTTCTCATGGCCCAGTTTCCTCAGTGAAATGCAAATAAGCAACTGCTTTTGTAAAGTGCTGTGTGATTTGTAGATCAAAAAGCATTACAAGAGTATTTTCTTGTGGCAAGCTGAGTATCTTGAGATGCAATAAGTTATAGTAATTCAGAGGACCATAGCTTTTGCCTTATTTGGAGAAGTTTGTGCTTGCTCTTTTTAATGCATTTTTTTGTTAGTCAATTATTTAGATTTTAAAACAAGTATGGGTTTCTTACCCTCTTTGTGATACCTTACAAAATAGAATTCTTTACAACTGCAAAATTGAACATACAAATTTGCAAGAGAAATAATGATATAAGATCATTATATGATCAATGATATATAAGCTCATCATATATCAATGATATGTATGTTATTAGGATATTAGAAGCCCCAATTGATATTTGATACTACATGTTTATTTTGGGGGGTTTTTTTTACAAAAAATTAAAAATTTATTTAGAATAATCTTCCCATTAATTAATTTTTCAGTATGTTTATTAGTAGATATTGAAGTGACACAGGGGTATAACAACAGTGTTCTCTACTTGTTAGCTAACTTTCATGTATGCCATCCTATAAAGTTTGAATCTGATGGATCTTAAGAAAAATGAAAAATACATGTTTTACATCATAACAGAAATATCTTGCTTTTAAACATCTCCATCATATAACAATTACTTTTTCCTCATCCTAAGGCTATGAATTTTCAAGGACGATTGAAGTTTCTCCATGGACAAAACAAGAAAGGGAAGGATGGTGCTACTTTGTCTCCTCAGCTTGCACTGTTTGCAGTAGCTACTCCCCTGCAGCCACCATCTATCCTTGAGATAAGAACCAAAAACTTCATCTTCAGAACTAAACACAAACTGGATTTCACACCTACTGGCTGTGATGCAAAGTAGGTGTAAATTATTCTGGATAATTGTATAAAATTTGCTAATGAAATAGGCTTTAAGTATGTATTGTAAATATAAAGCAGGCTACTCTTTTGGTATATAAACTGTTTCAGTGATGGTTATTTAGAAGCTGTTAAGGTTTTTCTCTCCCGCCCTGCTATCAAGTAAATAGAAATGGGTTTGCTATAGTCTATTTCCTTGAAATGACGTGCTGCTCTCAGAGTCTCAATTGTTAGAAAAACAAAGCAAAAACCCACAAAACCAATGCAAAATAGAAAAACCGAAAGACAGCATACTAATAGATTAGGGAAGAATAAAAGTTTCATGTTAAATCTGGTTTGAAATTTGGTCTTAGAACTGATAGAACAAGTGTTTCATTCTACATTTCTCCTTCAGTTCAAATAGGTGTAAAATACAATGCAAATTGGTTTTTTCCTTCAAAATTAAATACTTTTTTATACTATGACTTTTGCCTGTTTCCAAACCATTCTTTTCCCTATGTAAAATTCGGAAACACTACTGCAATACTAGATCAAAATAATGTTACTATGCTTCAACGTGGCAAGAAGCCCATTAGGATGCTTTTTTATCAGAATAAAAGCCTCTGGCCTTATTCCTTCTCCTCTCCCTCCTATTTTTGACTGACAATGCTTTCCTTTTCAGTGGAGTCTCTCATATGGGTTCCCATGCCTACTTAGAGGATAGAATTGAATTATTTGGTATATTGTCTACTGAGAGACCAAAATGTTTTTTTCTCTAAGCTGATACAAGTAAAAGTTAACAAAATGTTAACACAAGTGTTTCTTTCCTCTGTTTGATATTTTTATTCACTTGAAACTTTTAGGTTTTGTCATATTGTACAGTTTTACGTATATTCTTCCCCATCCCTACTTTCTCCCTTTTTTTACCATTTGTCTTTGAATCTACATTTATTTGTTTCAAATCCTGTTTAGGTCTCTTTTTGACTATGTCTTTTTATTATGTATCACACAGAGATCATGTGAATTCTGTTAAGTGTTTCATCTCCCCAACCTCTAGTAAAGTACTCTAATTTTAGCTGCCAGGGTCAAACATGACTCTTGCTAGTGGTCCTCTGAGTCATATCTTGTTTAAATGCAAATACAGGGGTTCCAAACCACTCGATAGCAAAAGGGATAGTGTTCTGAGATACATCTGGGTTGAAACTTTAAGCTACTAAAAATTTTAATTAGGAAAGAAGTTTTAGATAACTAATGTTAAACCCCTATTTAATTCTGCACACAAGCACGTATAGGTAAATGATAAGAAACAGGGCTAAGAGAACAGTGTCTTTCTTTGGAACTAATGGGAGCCGCCTGCTGGGAGTGGATATGTTCAGTAGAATGGAATTGAGAGTCTGGCTGTAGGCATCCACTTTTCTTTTTATGATCTAATGGTTTTGTGAACCCAGTCCTAGTCACTGAAGGCAACCTGGCGGACTAGTTAAAATTTTATGATTTGTTGACTCTGTTTTTTATTAGAGCTGTTCTTCTTCCGCATACAATTGATATAGGAACAAACTGTAGTTAGCATTTGCATCTGAAATGTTCTAGCCATAATTAACTTGCATGACATTGTTTCTGTGAGTTGCTTCATCAGCAGTGTTGCAATTTTTTGGTTTTACCTTCCAGAGGAAAGATTGTCCTGGGATACACCGAAGCAGAGCTGTGTATGCGAGGAACAGGATACCAGTTTATTCATGCAGCTGATATGCTTTATTGTGCTGAAAATCACATCAGAAGTAAGTTTCATTCCCTAAGAAAGGCTGAAAAATCAAAGCATGGAGTATTTTTTCAGTATGAATGCAATATGAATTACAGAAAAAAAAGAGGTTATTAGCAAAAAGAACCCTGTTCATTTCATATGTTCTATCTGTCCTTCTAAAAACTTACACTGGCTGAAGAAATGTTTAACATTCCTATTTAAACCTTTTTAGGATAAATATTCTAGTCTCTGTCACATCTTGCTCTTCTCACTTCCTTCTCTGCTCAACCCCAACTTGTGCTATTTCAAGAACCTTCTTTGGGCAAGGGGACTGCCAAGGGTATCTTTCCTGTTAGCAAGTTAAATAAAGCATTTTCTTTTGATATTGGTGAAAGATTTTTACCAGAAATTAATCTCTGATTTAACATGCTAGCGTCCAAACACTTTTGGGTTTGATTCTTGGCAGCTTGAGTTGGTTTAAGTAAAAATTATGGAGAGAAGTATAGTGTTAATAAAATAAGCATCAGCTATCAGATGTATAACTATTTAGGGGACTCTGTTTTTTACTTTTGTTGTTAGTTATAACATAGTTATCTTCAGAACTTACAGAATCATCTTCAGAATATTATGGTACTTCTTTTCTACTGACTTCTCTTGAAAAGTTCATTTTTTTTTTTTCATCTTCTCATAGACAGTTAGATACTGCCCCTCAGCAGGCTGTTCTCAACCTATTTGAGCACATTTTCTGTTTCAGGTGTAGCTCAGTCACTATTGTTTATCAGTAGTTTTGTTTCTTTCATAAAGAAAACCAAAGAGATGGTTCCAGAGTAGAAGGGAATGAAACTTGAATGGTTTGAAACTTTGTCTTAAAAGTGGTTTTGCTACATTTTTGATGCTAAGATTAAAAAAAGAAAAGAAGTTTTGTAGCAAGGATTTTTGGTTAGATTCTTAGACTTTCCTAATACATTTTATGTAATTTTTCTGTCTAGAAATGCAGGGTTTTTAAGCAATTCTATTACTTCCGCCCCTTGCCTCTGTGAATCACATATTTAAGAATTATCTTTAAAATCCACATTCATCATACAACCTTCACTTACAACAAAAAAATCAGCCAAAAGCTCCCCACACAAAAACCAAGATAACTTCATCACAACACAAAACAAAATTGGACAATTGCACAAAATCCACCCTGTCCCTTCGCCACAATTACAACAAAACTTCCCCATAATAATTCTATTCTCTAACATTGTTCAGTATTCATTTTGCCTGTTACCTCTCCCAGTTAGTATCCTTATCAAAATCCTCATGGTCCTGGGTTTCGGCACCAAAACCGCTGTAGTGGGTTGACCCTGGCTGCATGCGAGGCACCCACCAAAGCCTCTCTATCTCTGCCCTCCACAACTGGACAAGAGAGAGAAAATATAATGAAGAGTTCATGGGCTGAGATAAGGAACAGGAGAGATCACTCACCAAATACAGTCACATGCAAAACAGACTTCATCTGGGCATATTAATTGAATTGATTACTAACAAAACCAGAGCCGGATAATGAGAAGTAAAATAAGGCCTTAAAAGCACCTTCCACCAGGAAACCTGCTCCACCATGGGCTCCTCTCTCCATGGGTCTGCAAGTCTCTCCCGGGAGCCTCTTCCAGCACTGGCCTTCCATGGGTTCACAGCCTCCTGTAAGGCATCCACCTGCTCCAGCGTGGGTCTCCTCCATGGACTGCAGGTGGATCTCTGCATCGCCATGGTTCTGCATGGCACAGCTGCTGCACCGTGGGCTGCAGGGCAATCTCAGCTCTGGCACCTCCTGCCCTTCCTTCCTCACTGACCTTGGTGTCTGCAGAGCTGTTCCTCTCACATATTCTCCACCCATTCTTCTCTGGCCACAACTATATCTGCACAATAACTATTTTTTTTTCTTAAATGTCATCACAGAGGCAGTATCACAATTTCTAATTGTCGCAGTCTTGCCCAGCAGCATGTCCACCTTGGAACTTCTAGGGATTTGCTCTGCTGGAAATGGAGGAAGCTTCTAGCAGCTTCTCACAGAAGCCACCCCTGTAGCCCTTGCCTCCACTACCAAAACCCGGCCACACAAACCCAATACAGAAATATACTGTGAAAATTGATTATGTTTATCAAGCATTATTAGTGGTAGTGGGAATGAAACATAAGACTTTTAAGTACCTCTTCATAAACCAGTCAAAATGTGAAAGAATTGGATTCAGAACTAATGTGTTTTCTAACTGTTAAAGTAATAGTCGCTTTTTGAAAGTAAAAGAGACTTGGGCTTTTGTAATTTCCATGTTCTAGCATTTATTAATTTCTGTTATTGAAGAAATAATGGATAAAGCCCCATATAGAATGCTGCCAATCTGTAGCAGATATCTTGCAGTTTTGACTTCTATTTTATGAGTAAATTAGACACCTTGAAGTGATCAGTCATCCTAATTCACTGGGAATGCATCACTGCCACACTGAATTGGGTGATTGAGGACATTAAATTTGTAAAATTTCTCTACAGATGGGATTCCTTTCATGACATACATGTTTTCATGATTTTGTTTGCTGGACAGTAAACATTATGCTTACTCTTTAGTGATGAAGACAGGTGAGAGTGGAATGACTGTATTTAGGCTTCTAACCAAAGAAAATCGATGGGCCTGGGTACAGGCAAATGCACGTCTTGTCTACAAAAATGGAAGACCAGATTATATCATTGCCACGCAACGACCTCTTACGTAAGTCATCATTTCATAAAGTAAATGCTTCAAAAACTGAAAACTAGTTTGAGGCTGTTTATATTCACAAAGGAATTTTTGTTTTCAAATTATTACCCTTTATATTCCAAATTCCCAAAATTATTTCAGTTTGCTAACAAACATGTAGAGAATTCTGATATTTCAGAACTTGTGGCAGAGTCCTTTTGCATAAAACTTTAGACATATTGATTTCTTATAAAGAACAAGATCAGCAGCAGAAGCAAGAAGTTATTCCATCCACCGTATTCAATCCCAATGAGCAAAAACTGAGAAATCCAACTGCAGCTGTGTAGAAGGAACAACAAATAACAAGGAAATTCAGTCCGGAATTTTAGTGCTGAATTAAGTTCTGCATAATATAGAATTCAGCCTTGTTAAATAGATTAAATAATTTTTGCTAAGTAGTCTGTAAAATGGAGAAAAACAGATAATTCAAGTATTGATTTACTTGCTATACCAAGAAAAGCTTAATGCATGAACAAAGCCCACTTATTTTCATTTCAGCCCATAATGCACAGAAAATGGTGTGTGCTATCTAGATTTAATTACAAATGTAATATGTAAATGTGGCATTACAGTCATAAGCTCCTTATTTCATAATCTGCCTCTTGGTTTAACTCAGCCAAGTTGAGCTGGAATAGGTAGGAATTCGAAAAATGCCTACAAAGAGAATAGTTAATTTTTATGTTAATTCCAGGGCACAAAAGATTAGAATAACTGTTCAGTACTGCAGTACCATGCTATATATCTGATTTATTTTCAGAGATGAAGAAGGGGCAGAACATCTACGGAAGCGTAACATGAAGTTGCCCTTCATGTTTGCCACTGGTGAGGCTGTGTTGTATGAGGTATCTTTCCCTATGTCGAGCCTCATGGACCCCTCTCAACCGAAGAGTAAAAGCACAGTGGGAAAAGGAGCCAAAGCAACGCTACACGATGACTCTGTGGATCCAAACTCCCTCCTAGGTGTCATGTTAAGGCAAGATGAATCTGTTTATCTCTGCCCTCCAGCATCACATAAACTTTCTTTTGAGCGGAACTTCTTTGCAGACAGTAGGGATGAACTGGGTGGTGTTGTTAGCAGTGGCTGGACAGACAATCTCCTACCTGCTGGAAATCACAACATTCTCAAACGGGAGCTGATGGAGTGTTCCCAGGACACTACTGTTCCACTTCCTGAAGACAGTGCAGCACTCTTTCAGGATAACAAAACCAGTGATTTGTACAGCATCATGAAAAATCTGGGTATTGACTTTGAAGATCTAAAGTGTATTCAGCAGGATGAGGAGTTTTTTAAAACTGAATTATCTGATGTGGATGATATTGGGGACATCAACATAACTGACGAAATCCTGACTTATGTTCAGGATTCCTTAAATAAATCTGACTTCTTATATTCAGACTGTAACCAGCAGCAGCCCTTGGTCCAGAATGAAGGTTGCATGGTACAGCAAGACTTAGATCCACATCAACTTCATCAGCACCAGAAACAGCTTGTGGAACAGCAACAACAGCAACAGCAGCTCTGTCAAAAGATGAAACATATGCAAGTCAATGGGATGTTCACAAATTGGAGCTCTGGCATGCCTCTTGGCTGCTCACAGCAGCAGCCCCAGCAATATGTGTTCCCTGGCATGCATGCCAGTACATCTGAGTTCTCTTACAAATCAGAAGTTAACCCTTCCCCTTATGAGTGTAGGCAAGACTTTGTTCCTTACAAGCAACCCACAGCAATGATGCCACAGCTTTCTAATTTTGCTCAAATGGATTTTCCTGCAGCAGGTTTTGATGGATCGACCTATTCTGCTTCTTCCAACCTCGAGGATTTTCTCAGTTGTTTGCAGCAAGTCCCTGAAAACCTTGAGTGTGGGATAAACTCTGAGTCAGTTATGCTCACTCCTCAAACATGCTATGCAGGCGCAGTTTCTATGTACCCGTGCACGCAGGAGGCACAGCCCAGCTGCGTGGATCAAATGCAATATGATCCTATGATGACAAATCAACAGCAACAAACATTGGGGAACAAGGTATGGTAAACAGCATTGCTGCCTTTCTTGCACTTTGAATTGAGTTTATTTTGGTTTGGGTGACTGCTGGGAGGCAGAGTTTGTCATGACTGAATTGCTGAGTTCAAAATGGATGGGCTAGCAGTGTGTGGATGTCTTTGCTTTATTTGTTCATTAGAGTGAAGAGAGTTGCATTTGGTCAAGTTTATGTATACGTGTACCTGCAGTCTGATAGCTCTCTTCAGCACTATTAATCCAGAGTGGATGAACTAGTCTGTGGTACTATACCAGTAATTTTCCTGATAGGAGCAGAAGAAAAGTAGATTGGTCTAAGTCTTGGAATTTGCTAATAGACCCTTTAGAGAGGAGTTGAGTTTGCTTGGCACACTAATTTTCATTAAGTATGTTGTAAGGATCAAAAAAAGAATTGTTTTTGAAGTGTGAGTATTGTCTAGCTACTCAGATTCCTCAATGATTTTAGGATTAGTGAAAATATTAGATTATAGTATCATAAAAATGGCCTGATATATGAATTATTTCACACCTATACACAATGTTACTGCAAAAAAAGTTTTTATATATTGCTATAAGTGAAAGCCAGCTTTTTCTTTAAGCTGCTGTCTAAATTAACTTCTGGAGAAAAAAGTGTTGGAAAAAGTCATAGTCACAGTAAGATAAGCTGGTCCTTTTTCACCAAGGAGAATGCACAATAAAAGCCATAGAAGAGAGGATCCTGTCTGTAGCAGAGACTACAGTTGTAAACACTGTTCTTCGCTGGTAAAATTAACTTAGAAATAAAATTCAATTACTAGTTCCTGATTCTGAATAACCTTTGTTGAAATACTTTCTGTTGTACCCTTTATTTCTGTTAATGCTGCTAAAGTACAGAGCCACAATTCTTTCTTTTTTATTGTGTCTCAATGAGTTAATGTTCTGAAGTACTGATCCTGCAAATGCTTAGGCACATGCATAAGCATTTACAGAATTAAAGTATTAATTTGCATTTAACCTATGCAAGACAAAGGTGAGGAATGCAATTAGAACATATCAGTTTTTTACTTGCTTAATACAACTATGAAACATTCCCTTTTTAAAACTGCTTCACTGCTTTCACTGCACTGAAAAAATGCTACTGCAGAATTGCAGAAATTTACCTAGAATATAGCACAGTTCAGCAAGATGAATGGCTTCTCCCTGAGTGCCCAGGGTTGAACTTGCAGGAAGTGACTTTAAGAAACTGCACTGTGCAAACATGAGCACGGCTTGGCTGTGCGTTGCCTGGCTGTGCTGTGTTTAGTGTTTTGGAGTGCTTCTTAATAGGGTTGCAGAGCAGCTCCAGGGCCATCCAAGGTTGTCTTCATAATAACAAAGAATTACTCTTTTCACTAATGTGATGCATCAGTTTTGAACAGCCATTGTATTCGCAATTCCATTTCTTTATTTTTAATGGCTGGTTTAAATTGCATTTATTTTGCAGATTATTTTGTTACACTTCCTTAATAATTTCTGTTATGACCCCTATTTTTATTATTTTCTTCCTTGCCTTTTCTTCACATCTCTCTATTAAAAGTTTAATGACTAAGACAGCACCTTCAAAAAAATTATGTCTATTACTTCATATTTACTAGAATGCTGTGCTGCAGTAATAATAGGACATTTAGTTTGTTGTAAAAAAAATGAACAAAGGCCACTTTGTGAAAAATTGTCTTTACTTAAGTTGTTCAGAGGCAAATTCAGCCCCTCTTGTTAGGGTATTCCTGTGCTGCGTGGGGCTGAGTAGCACTGCATGAGCAGAAGCCTCGTGTGACTAAGCAGATAGGATACTGCTGTCTGAGCCCACACTCACACAGCCAAACCAGGGTCGGGCAGTCTTGGTGGCTAGGCTTAGCACACTGACATCCCTGTCAGTGGTGAGAGTCCAGAGAGAGGACAGATGTTGCTATACAAGCCGTGACTGGTATCTTTTCAGACTCCTAACTCCCATTGATTTCTCCATGAAAAGACTATGGAATTAGAAAGCCAGAAGGGTCTATTGTGGTCATGCACCTTGACTTTCTGCCTATCTTGTAATTGTGGTAGGAGCATAGCCAGTGTAGTCTAAAATCACTTTCAGTAATGGAGAATGACAGAAAGGCCTGTGATCGTTTGGCTGCTTGTTTAGGGTCAGTATTCCTTTATTGAGCAGGAGAAACCTTCCTAAGTACTTGATTCTATGTTGAGAGCATTTTTAAAAAAATTAATGAGTGTGGTCATCTTAGTAATGAAGAATATTGAAATAACCTGCTTCTGTCAGAAATAATCCTTGTGTATACTCTTAAAAGTGTGTCAGCTTTGATTAAAAACATAATTCACATGGCTGTAGTCCTCTTGTTAAAAAGTTGGAAGAATTGTGCACAGTTGGTCAAATTTCAATGTTTGCATAGAAGGAAAAAAGAACCAATACCCAGCATAATTTGATAGATGAATGGATGAATGAACGTATAAGACATTCCCTAAAGAGAAACCTTGAAGGAATATACATACTTATGATACTTACGGTATAAGCTCCTCCTAAAGAGATGATGGAAATGTTTAAAATACTTTGTTGTGTTTTCTTTGCATGACCGAATGGAGTATTTTGTAGATAAAGTCCATAGCATGACAGGAAGCATTACATTAGGTGATTAAAATAATCCTATGAACAATTATGTTAAGACTGATGAAAGCCATTCATTGCTCTTACTTGGCATTGTCAATATGAAGACTGTCAAAAAGCCCACCCTGCGACATTTCAGCCAGTGGATTGCACTCAGTATGCTTCAGCTTATGGATAGGACTGCATGTGCAGTCCTATGGATGTGCATTCCTGGAGGAGCTGTTATGTCTGGATCCCACTGCAGGTGTGCAAAGATGTAAATAGGTTGCTTTTAAAATGTAACAGCTGGATGTGACATTTAGGAGCTCTCAGACTGCCCTTTCTAGAAATGGAAACTCTGTTTCACTTTAGATACTAGAATTATTTCTTCATTTAGTCAGAAGTAGGGCTCCCATTGACTTCAACATGGGTAAGATTCACTGATGATTCAGTCCCTATTTTAATGCAAATTAAATTCTCATTAATCAACATTAAAAAACAATTAAAGCTAATCAATGTATTTTAAGATTATTTCATCCAATGTGTCTTTAGGAGGATTTTTAAATACTTATAAATAAATTGGTTTCCTATACTAACCATTTATATTCTCTTTTTTTCCTGCCAGTTCCAAAATGGTTTCAATGGAGGAAATGTAAATGAATCATATCCCTCTCAGTTAGATGTGATCAGTAATGCACAGACTGCCAGACATCTTCAGCCTCTTCATCATCCAAAAGAACCCAGATCCTTCTCAGATTTGGCATCTAGTGGATTTATGTGATTCAGATCTAGAGCTCCATCTGTGATTTTGTCTGGGTGTCAGGTTGCTCTGAGGAAAAGCTTGATATGTCTCTTTTTGAGCGTCAGACTTTAACAGCTAAATTACATTTTGAAAATATGAGGTTGGTTGCACTATATACGGGTGGATATGTAATTCAAGACCTGGCTTTTTAGAATGACAGGTGGAATTAAATCTTCCGATTAAAAGTATGCACGTGCTGTTTTCCATCAGGCTGACTGTGTCCTTGCAGTATGGATTACATACATACTACAGACTATGTCAAGCTATACAACATAAGATAAGGCAAATGGTTTTGTTGTTTAGAAAATAATTGGGCACTTTACAAATAGCATTGATGGCACAAGGAAGGTGATTTCACATGTGGATTATTTCCAGACTTTATTTTTTAGAAACTATTAAAAAGCTCTAAATTCATGTGATCAAAAGCACTTAATTTTAATGCATACTAAGCTCTGTAATCACTTATTTTATATTTGAATCCTTTTGTTTCAAGTCTCCATTTCTAGCACTTTAATAGAAGGCTTAATACAAGGATATGATATGCAACTTCAGGTTTTCTATGAAACAGACCCCTTGCATTCCTCCTTTTCATGTCAACCTTAAGTGCCTCACAATTTAGCTACCTTGTTTCTGATGGGAGATTATTTTAGCAAAACTCACTATAAATGTCATCTCTAGTATGTGAACTTCCAGCTAACATCAACAGTGCTACTGGCTGTGTCTTTTTTTCTTTCCCTCTAACAATTATTTGTTTAGAAAGTGACTTAATTCATCTGTGGATTTGTTACACTATTATCAGGAGTTGTTAATGTTCTGAATTTAGTTCAGCTAAAGAATTTGAGTTTATTCTATACTGCTTTTCTGCTTTCTTCAGGTAATACAGGGTATATTAAAAAAGCAGATTTTGCTGAGGGGGAGGAGCAGATCCTCAGGATTAGTTTTAGGTTATTAATGCTAAGAAACATGTGCCTTATCTTGTGTTAAAACGCTCATAATGTTCTTTAGAAATAATACAAGGCTGCTCTATGCAAATATTTTCATTAAAATGGATATTGAAAAGGATTGCATTTTCAGTAGAAGGAGTAAAGGAGTCTCGATAGTGATTGGCATTGACATTATTTTGACTGCAATTTTCAATGTTAATAATGGGGAAAGGGTCAGTTTGGTTTCAGTTTTATCCCTGGCAAATTGCACTGCAAAGAACAGAGAGGTTATTCTTCTCGTGTATGTTGATCCATTTGAAAAGAGAAATATGAAATTGGGGAAAGAAAAAAATCATTAGAGAAATTCTTCTTGCAATAGATTTTATTTTCAGGAAAAAGACCAAACTAAATATATCCACTAAACATTCTGGGGTTTTGTTTTGCTTTTATCTGAGGACTGTAAAACTGCAGACACCAATGTTTGGTGCAAAATAATAATCTACGTGAAAAATACAGAAATGTGTATATGTTCAAAATATTTCATACTCTTGTGTGTTGTATAGTTCATATATAATAAAATGTCTCTGTAAAATATTTTAAACAGTTAATTTTAAAGTATTACGTCATTATATGTTAAGAACAATTTTATTACATTTGTTATATATAATGTAAAATGGCAATTTAGCCAGTTTGTTTCAAACAGGCAAAAGTAAATTGGCTCCCTCCAGATAGTTGTTAATATTGTTTAATAAAGGACAATCACTTAAAATTGGAATCCTTTCATAGCTGAAACATACTTTCTTTGAAGAAGAGCTTATTTTCTTCCATTCTGTGTGATGTGATACATTAGGCCAAATTTCTAACTCAGTTACAACTTTTCAGATTAATAAGTTCAGCAGTTCTTTTAAGTGAAGTTAGCATATATATGAAAGGGACATTAAGGAAGCAGTTACTATTCAGGAAAAGCCCATAAAGACATTGTGGGTTTTATTATAAGGTCACTTTTTTTTTCCCTTGTTTCAGATTTTGTTTTCAGCACAAGACAATAGTAAGAAACTCATTTACTATCATTTAAATTAGTCCTTGATTGTCTTTTTTTAAATTGAAGATTGTTTTAAGCCAACATCTGAAATGTCTTCCATATCTAGCTAGTGTGTCATGTGTGCATTTGAACTGGAAAATTAGAAAAATGCTGTAAAACCAGAAGGTTGAAAGGGATAATGTATGTGTTCCATCTTACAAACCATTTTATATCCTGTTTATAAATTTAGTTAAACCAAATACATGTTGTCCTATCACTAAGTGCCAAGGATGCAGTACTCCAACTGTGCTGCCCTACTTAATGTAAACAAGTTAGTTGTTTATATGCATATGAGCATATTTTGTGCATTATCTTATGCGTACAACATTGACTGTATTAGTGCACTCTTGATCTGCACCAAACTCTACCTACAGTGCACAGGTGTTTCTCAATTGGATCTCTATTAGCCCTTCAGGTCTGTTTAAGTAAGATTATAACCCAGTGTTAGTCAGTATTACTGTCCATTTTTGTACAAGTTTTCGTACCTTGTTTTTCCTTCCAGTTCTTCCCTGTCCCTCGCTATGCCTGCACAAACCATGCAATACACCTCTTGCGTTAAGGTATGGTTCTGTAGCGCTCTTGCTCATCCCCACTAAAGTTTGTAAGACATAATACATGGTAATAAAATACTCACTTGAATGTAGCTGAAATGTATGTTCTTTTACTACAAAAATGTTTGATTTCAGCAGTATACAAAAAATACGTTATCATATGGTTACTAATATCTTTTGAGAGCTTGTCATCTGAAATAGTTTACAAAACTTGTTATTTACGTCACTGTGGACTTTGCACTTCTCTGAATATTAGATGCAAATACAATGTATATAATTTAGAGTGGTGAAAAAATGTGTATTTGTCCATGGAATTAGTATTTTATACTTGCATGAAAATGAGTTTATAAATAAAGTTTGTAAATAGCAAGCCACAATTAGTAGTTGGAAGGCTCTTATATTCATTGCTTACTCACAGTAAATTCACAGTTGAACAGTACTGAGGCAGGAACAGATTTCTGCATTGATGCTGCTGAGAAGAAGCATGGGTTTTTTTGTGATCTGGAGCTGGCCATTGGTACTTACATTACACTGGTATTTACTGTTACTGCTAGTTCATAGTGACATTAAGTTAAGAAAACAATTAGTTTATTTCTAATAATATTTGCTAATATTACTGTTTACCGTGTGCTCTGTTGACTTTGCATGATAATCTTCTAAATTGTTTGTAATGCTAAATCAAATGTTTCACTGTAACTCCCTATGCAGTTTACCAAATTTACAATAGTTCTTCAATTTAGTGACATGATGGACAATAACTTAATTGGCTGGAACTACACCATTGTCTTTTAAAATGTATTAAGACAAATGTCTTATCCAGAATCAATACTAGGCTATGAACTCTGTATCTCAGTCCTGTTGTTTACTTTTCTTGCACTGCACAAAAAGATATGCTAAGGTACAAGTATAATTCAACAAGACTACAAATCTATAAGGTAACATCTGGAAATAATCAAGCAATAATATAAGCAACACTGGTTATCCTTTTCTTTGTAGTCTGTTGCATTTGTTAAAAGTACACCTTCAAGCCACATATCAACCTGTTGCCAGAAGTATTGGACCTTACTGTCCAGTTTTGTTTGAAGGAAGGAGATACTTTCTTCTGGGGAAAGCCACTTTCTTAAAGATTTATGAAGTTTTTTCTTCTTTTCTCTAATTCAGCATGCAAGTTTACAACCATGGTGTAAACCATGTAACCAAACCAGCAGTAGGGCACGGCATCAAAAGCTCAGCCGATTTGTTGGTAGAAGTCATCATCTTACTCAAGGCTGTGGCAGAGGGAAGCTTTTCCAAATAGCTGTTTTGGAGATCTTCCTAGTGAGGAACCATGTCTCCCACTCACACACTTAAACTGAGAGCTGTTTTATTCTCAGGTGATTTTGTTTATCTGAGAACTGGTTTTTTAAGTAGAGTTACTTCTACTATCTAGAGTAAGAGTCTAGAAATATTCTACTTCTAATATTTTTATTCTATCATTGATTAATTTAGCAAATTATCTTCCTGCCTTCTTTCTTCTCTACCCAGGCATCCTTCCCTGCTAGCTGACACTTGTAGTTCTAAGTAATACAAGACCAAAACATCTTTAGATATCCAAAATGTAAATTGACATCTAAAACTAAAAATGAAATTCCCCCCATTGTATACTTTGCACAATCTAAACACGGAATTTCCAGCATGGAGCACTGTTTAGTTTCACCCATTTCATTGCTGTTCCCTCTGGGAAGCAATGCTTGCTTTGATTGCTCAATGAATCTGAGCCAGGTCTACAGAGACATCCATTCTTTCACTCTAGCAAGTTCTGGTGCATTGATTTTTCTGGTGAATGCACATTCTGTAAGTCCTCTTATCTCTTGAAGTTTGTCCTCCTGACAAGTGAAGAACTAGTGTTAAAGCATCAGTATCTGAATGAAAAAATGACAAAGATTCAACCAAATATGTGAAATCAAAGATGTGATCAGTTTTATGAGATGAGTTTTCTTCTTAATAACCTGACTTTTCTATTCAATGTCCAACACACAATGTTATTAGTATTAAATAAAGCTGTATACACTTAGTTTCCAAAGTAGGCAGTCTTTGAGAAAAAGAGAAGTCCCTCAACCTTAAACATTTTTATGATTTATGCTGAAGCTTACAGGCTCTTAACTTCTCTTGAATCTGGCCTGGATGCAAATAAAAGTATAAGCAACACTGCTTATGACTTTTATTAATTACTAAATTAACTTCAAAATTAATAACTTCAACAGATACTTTAACACATTTTGAAGGCTGTATATGATCATAATCATCTGGATGTCTGAAATCTATAAAAATAAGTTTGAGACATTTCATTATTAAAAAAATAAATTATAAAAACAGTAGAGGATGCCTGAGGGATGTTTGGACTAACTGGAATCCTTCATGCTGCATAATAGGAATAATAATAAATATAAAAGTTCCTCCTACTCTTACAGAATGAAAATTTTTGATCAAATTGTCTTATTTTTGCTGGTTATGGACAGTCAGACTTCCCACAACACAGAGTAGTGGGCATCTGTTGGTGCATGGTATGAACCAGAAGAACTCAACTCCTTGTTAGTAAAAGAGTGAGCTAAATTAGAAGAAACTATGAAATTAATTTGTGACACCTGTCAGTAAAGTTTCGAGGGGGAGGTATAGGGAGAGAAAGGATGGTGTCACAATCAGTGGACTTGAAAGATGTTTGAAGGTATTTGTATTCTTTTCTAGTTTCTAAATCATAATCCATGCTTTTCTGAAGAGCAAAATTTAAATCATCACAGTCCTTACTTGGCTGCCTTGATTATTCTGTAACTGCTCAGATCCTGCCAATACCAAGCTAGTTGGCTACCAAGCCCTCAAAGTTGCTTGTCAGGTGTTTTCTGCATCTCTGTGGGGCCCAAACTAGTAAGTGTTTTCAGAACATACTGAGAAAATTTGTCCAATGGAAAGCAGCCAGAAAGTCTGTCAAAAGGAGCTACTGTGCAAGCAAAACAAGTTAGCTCCATCCTCTACCTTGTATGGAGTTTGCAGGTGAAAGAAATGGTCTCCATAGTGGTTCATAGGATATCCTGAAATGAAAAAGTCTCTCCTTTTAAGTCATTCCACTTGGAACAAGTAGTTCATGAATAACGGAGAGAGTGAGAGAGCAAGGGATGTATCCTTTGGTCTAGGATAGTCTATGGCCCAGCAATTAGGACATTCATTCAGCTTTTCATCAGCATCTTTTTCCTTCTCTTGAGGGGAGAAATGTAAGCAATTTTGGATGGGGGTTTAGACATAAAAGCCTGCAAGAAAAAAACTAGCTTGACCTTCATACTTGGTTTTACATCTGCAGTAGATGAAGGATCTCTGCAGCTGAAATATATTACAAATGGCCTCATTGGAGAGCTTATTCTCTTTGATTTTAGCTGTCCATGCTGACATATGTGGTTTTTAAAGCACAAATATTGAAAGTTCTCATCAACATTATGATCATAACTGTCTCTCAGATGTTTTTCTTCAGAAGGTGCAAGTTGCTCTTCCAAGTTATAAATGGAACTGTAGAGTAAGTGCAGAATTGCCTTCTGCCAGTGGAGCTCCAAATGCAATGCGAAGAATGGGTCAGGACTTCACAGTACTGCCAATGGCTATAAAAAATAGAACAGTCCTTTGTTTGCAGAAGTACCTAAAATTACTGAACAAAATGGTGTAGCATTTGTGAGTCCCTGGTGGGTGGTGGTAGCAGTGTGGTGTAACGTGCACATGCACAAACACAGAGCAGCTTGTGACCATGAAGGCACGTGATCGTGTGCCAAAGAATGTTTTAATTATACTGGCATCTAATCGAAACTTGAAAGGCTAATAAGAGCCTGTGACACCTCATTCAGTATAAAGACAGATCTGTGTTAAACTTCAGACCTAGACTTATAATCAGTACATAAACTTTTATGTACTTAGCTTTATGGCTCAAATCTACTTTCAGTCCCTCAATAGTTCTTAATAAAATAAATAAAAGGAAGTTCTCAGGCAAAGAAAAGTTTTGCTAACTTTGTATTTCAATTTTAATATTGCAAAGTAAAATAACAATCATAAGACCTTCAGACCAAGAATATTAAGCAGCAAAAATGTGGAAATGATCAGTTTAAAGAATGTAGATAAACCTCATCAAATGTTTCTAAGCTCTGACTTTTTCCCTCAAATATAACTGTGAAGTGACTTTGTCAAGTCTGTTCCATTCCTTCCTTTTTTGCAGATATCTAAAACCATAATTTAAAATGTTTCTTGCTACAGAGGAGAAAGATACTGATTTTCTGACTCAGCTGTGACTTCAAAACTTGTGGAAGTCAAAGTGCTTTGAAGTCAGCATGCCCGTTCTAGAATCTGGACAAAAGTGAAATATGTGGCAAAAGATCCAGATCTGAGTGGATGTACCACTGGAACATTTTTCATTGCTTTTATTTCTCTTTAGAACTAGAGTATTTTTGTATTAATGGACACACTTACCTACCCACTCTCAGGGGTCATATAAATCTTACAGAACCTGCTCATGCCAGTAGAATGAGACCAATTTGAGCTTATTGTTTAGATATTATCAATGTAGTTTTTAGTCTCTGCTGCTTCTGAAGAAGACAACTGTGTAGCTTCTGCAGTAAGGGCTGAAGTATACTGTGAGAATGTCTTGAAATCACTTTGACAGAGAGCAAAGGCAGATGAAGAACATAGCCTGTGGGAGTCTGTAGAGCAAGAACAGTTGCTTCATGGCTGGAGCAGTTGCCTGTTTCGTCAGGGAACAAGGTATCCAGACTCCTGCAGCAGCACTGCACAGTAGCTGGAGTCACTAATAGGATATACAAAGGACAAATATGGCTCAGAATTGCTGCCAAGACTCTTAATTGCTGTACAGGCACTGCAGGGAGATCTGCAGTGCTAAGTGCTCTTCAGATCACAGGGCCCAGAGCCAACTGTAAGCTCCTAGACCAGACTTGTCTGACTGGTGACTCTTTCTTATGCAACAGCCTCGTGGTTCTAGGATGAGCCTTCTGCCAGGGCTCAAGTGGCAGCAGGACAGACTGCATTCAAATGTGGATCCTCGCAACAAATACACCAGCTGAGCTTCCACCCAGGAACTTGGAATACCTGATCTGAATTATTCGATGTTCCAAATGAGCTGACTCTCATGTTTGCAGACACAGATCATCCAGCAGTTGTTATTTAAGGGGGGAGGAGAAGGGGAGGTGAGAAAGAAAATTCCAACAAATTGGTTAAACAGGATGATTTATAACACCTAATGCCTAAAGCGAATACCACACTATTTTAGACTCTGTTTTCCTCTGATGTGGCAACTGCTAGGTCAACTCTGTCTACTTTGAGATACCACCTGAGCAGCAGCCCTCAATCGATAAAATCTGTTCGGTAGCATGACCCGATGTGAACAGCTGCTAAGTTGCTTATCTGCTTTTTGTAGCTTTTCCAAACTTCTTTACTACCATTATTTGCAACTTCCCATTGTTCTCTGTTCCTTGCTGTGGCAGCTGCTGTCTTTACCTGTGGCACGTTTCTGAGTGGTTCTTGCTACAGCAGCTCAGAGCACTGAAAATAACACAGATAACTAACATACATGTTTAGGTGTGTTAGCTTAAGCAGCTTTTCCTGCTTTGCAGCATAAAGGGAATTGTTTCATATTAGTCCTCTATTCTGCATTAGAGGAGAAATTGGTTATTTTTTTTCCCCATTTATTTGGTTTTTTTTAGGCCTTGACCATCAGTCTTACAGCAGACTTGGCAAGTAGGATACCTGTCTTGGGACTGTCCCTTGTCATCACTCTTCCTCCTCTGCCTCCTGCATGCTGAGAACATGGCAGTAGTTCCTCTCTCTCTTTTCCAGTTGCTTCTGAGTCACATCTTCCCTCAAAGCAATCTTTCTCAACATTTTGGGCTGTCAATCTTCATGCAGCCCTGAGTCAGTTCTCCTGCCCAGGAGAAATCAAGCCACTGCTAGCAACGAGGTAGGTATCAATTCTCTGGCTAAGATAAACATACCCAGCCAGGTATTACAGCCCACTCGTGTTCCCTTGTCACTCCCCACATTAGAGGAATAGAACTTGTACATACTTCTTCTACTCATTACGTCTTTGGAGCCTTTTATAACTTCCTAGTTGTAACCTAAAACCTGAGAAACACTTCTTTAAAAATTGCATGCAATGAATGATGAAGGACCCTTCTCCCATCCATCAAGAGCTAGTATTTGACCTTTCATTTACCATACTATTTTTTAGTGGTATAATTTCAGATACAATTACCTACACTCAGCTTCTTAAATCATGCATGAAATGCTTTTTCAGTGCCACATTAACAACTAGCTGCTCAGCTTGCTGGAATTAGAAACCAGATATGTTGTTCTATTTACAATAAAAAATCAGACTGTGGTTTTGGTGTAGATTGCTATAATAAAGAGGAAAGGTCCCTTTGGTGTTCTTTAATTTATGACACACTGTAAAACGTCCAGGCACATTTCGCCTGGTAGCAGAAGGACAAAAAATAGTAACTCTTGGCTAGAGATTAAAAAAAGTCTCACACACCATTAATGTATTTTGAGATCCTGCACATTTGGGAGCAAATCAGCTACTTATCTGCTTCTGGGATCATACTCATTTGTAACCACAGTGCAGGCTCTGTGGCTTTCAAGATTTTTTTTTTAGTCTGCCTAAATAAAATCATTCACATCAGATGAATGTCAGTACAGTGCCATTAAGATCACATTAAAGAGATCTTTAGGCTAACATTTTTAGCCTTGCAGGATAAATTGCATCCTGTTCTGATTTTTTGATTCTTAATGTCTCAAAGCCTGCTTTTTAAGCACTAGAAACTAAAAATAGTCAAGTGCTGTGAATTACAGCTATATTTTACCCTGCTCATGAAAAGTCTTGTCATCATTCTGCTGAGTGTTTTCTGGGGAGCTGCATAAACAACTATGACCTATAGTTTTTTATAGCTTGTGATCAAACTGTTCAATCTCTGCTTATCACACAGGAACCTTCAAAATGGCTACTTTACTGCAGAGCTTGTAGTAGAAGTACATCATCTGATTAACTTCAATCAACTGCATCAGTAAACAGAAACTTTACTAATGGATCACAGAATGATGCAAAGATCTCTTACATCATCTCTCTCCTCTCACTGTCAGAACAGGATTTGTCGTTGTAGAAAAGCTTTATCTGTCTGATTAGGGTGACTGTGATACATCCTATTCATTCAAGAACCCAGTAGGCCTGTAAAAGGAAGGATTTCCCTTCATTTGTCCTATATTTTTCTCCTCTTCATTTCTTCCTTCTAGTCTTTATATAGTTATCTCAAGAAACTCACTTCCAGAGAGGCACACAACAAAATATTTCTTGATGATCCCCCCTAGTCAATTAGAACAGTATGTGTTCAGGGACTGGTATTTCCATACACCATGCTATAAAATAATTTGTATGAAGAGAAAAGTAAAAAGAAATAGAATGATCCAGCAGAAGCAGCAGGTCACTAGCTATTATTTTTTTCTTGATAAGGTAATCCTTCAATAAAAACCTCCCCTTGTAACACAAGCCCATTGTTTTTATTGTGTTTTGAAATCCTTTTCTTCCAACAAGCTGGGTTTTTAGGGGGGTTGGGGTTTTTGTTTTTATTTTTTTCTCAAAGTGAATGTAGTCTGTTACATCAGTGCTAAACAAAGAGACATTAGTTGAATTGATGATTCATGATATTTGAGGCATACATATATGGGAAAATCTCTTGCCTCCTTCTTTATATGAGGTAATTCTTTATGCATGCCAGATTTATATTGGTTTTATTTTGGTGAACATTATGTTGAAAACTCATGTCAAATGCCTATCCAGTGTCTCTTTCTACACCACTAAGAATTCCTTGTTTTCTTTGTACTTTGGAAGAGTTGACAGTCTGCATTTCCCAAACAACTGGGATAAAAAGGTATGGGAGATCTGTTGTAACTGAAGAGGATGCAACAGGGAGCTGCTAGATAAAACTGTGGAAGAAAGACCAAAATATTAAGGAAGCTTTGGGAGGACATCCAGCGTGGTCCCTTGGGGGTTAGTTAGAGGTGCCATTGTGTCAGACACTCAGACCTAGACTGAGCTAACTTGTACTCTGCAAACAATTTATATGACTTACTGGATTTCTTCCATCTTTTATTCATGACTCTGCTTGGTCCATGACTGGGGCCTTTCATTCTGTGGGAGAAACATGTGTGCACAGCTCAAGAGTGGATGCTTGCTTGTGTGCTTTTAAAGGGCTCATAGCTGCCTGCCAAATTGCTTTTTCTTTTTGGTTTCATGTGTTTTTGAAATTCATACAAAACCTTTGGAAATTACTCATACAAACATTTCAAAATCCATCCAGAAGAATTGGAAAATGAAGGTGTTTACTCCCTAGCAGACAGCTTTTGTGTGTCATATCTCAGCCTGCAGCAGGTGTTCTCAGCTATCATCAAGATGCTTTCACAGCAGCTGAACATACATATTTCTTTGCTCATGATATTCTTTTACCTTATGGAACTTGTCAAATTGCAGCGTAAGTTATCTGAGCTTCTTTGCAAAAACTGTAGGGAAATCCTATATTTGCCACTTCTAAATATTTCTGATAATGTTTTGTGGAATCCTTTTGGCCTGTGGGAGAAACAAACAAAAAGAGAAGTATAGATTTACCCACTCACTTTCTGTCTTCCCCTCTATCCCTGTTAGTGTCTGTACCCTGACTGTTCTTCCTCACCTGGAGGCCCAGTCACAGTGGATTTAGTTCAGTCTGCAAAGTAAGAAAATTACCTTGTTTAAAGTTGACAGGTGAGTTTAGAAGTGGCCTACCTTACTTAGAAACTCTGTGCCTCAGGATAGAGATCACTTCTGCCTGTTCATGTAGAAAAATACAGAACATATTTGCAAAAATAGCTGTACTGTCCATATACACCTAAAACAATTCTGTCAGTCTCTGGCTCTCAATGTCACCTCTGGGTCCCCCAACTTTTCTCCCATCCCAGCAGGGATGGTTACTGCCTCTGAAGCTGGAGATGATTGTCATTCATGCAAAACAGGGAAAGGCTCTTATGCCTATTTTAAAAATCAATACTTATAGCTTTGAAAACACTGTGGGTTTTTCATAACCTTAGTTTTCTGACCTGTGCTACAACTATTCTGGCATCAAAGAAGGGAAGGTAGAAAATAGCAACAATAGAACAAAACCACAGATCTTTCCACATTTCAGTCCTGCCACTAATTGGCAGATGTTTTTCATAAATTATGATATGCTATTTGAAGAGGTTGAAGCAATAGAACAAAAAATGTAGTTTGTTTTCTAAACACCTTTGGAAGATTATCTTTTCTACAGGTGGAGAAATCAACTTTTGTGTTGTTCCTCTTTTCTATTTTATAGTTTCCTCAACCATGTAGCCTCTCCTTGGCATCTGTGTAGTTTTAAAGAATGTAATCCCTGCCCTTCACTGAGAAATTGAAACCTGTGCAATCTACTGACACAGCAATTAACAATCTACTGACACAGTCTTACTGGTATGCATCTTTTTCTCCTCGCTCAGCGATAATGTCATCATCCATTTTGCTCTGAACTCAGAGTAATGCAAAGTGACTATTTGAAATACTTCACTGTTGGAAATGGAACAGATCTGTTACCAGATGTAATGCTAGATATAGCTTTATTCTGTATTTTACACAATATCAAGAGCATGACTAAGGTGTAAGATCAAGATCAGCCATTTAATTACTCAGAGTATACACAGATAGTGGTTACACAAATCTTGAAATTCTGAACTCTTAAATTCCATCTCCTATGCACGTCAATTAATGACACACTAGAAGATATTCAAGGACTAAGACATCTAGTGCCATTTTAGCTATAGGCTATCCAAAATACCTACATAAGCAATTCCATAACTTTTACAGAAGCAGCTGGTAGCCCAGGGGAGATTGGTGCCTATTCCAGATATAGGAATCACCACCACATTGAGGCATCTGCATGTTGTTGAGAAGCACTTAGGAGGAAAAAAGTTAATAAATAATTACATTCCTTTTACATTGACATGATCATCATGTGGATTTGTTTAACATGTTAATAGGCAATCAGTTTGATTTACATACCATCTCACAGACATGGAAATCAGGAGGGCAAAACTGAATTTAATTTCTTCTTAGTAATTTCTTATCTTTCTAATCCACCCTGACGTCACAGTCCTTGTGTGCTTATAACTGGTCAATGTTGTTGCATAAAGCGTTTTAAAATTGGAAAGACTTAATTGTATCACCACAGCATCTGGAATGCAGAAGGAACTTATATTTTTACATACGAGAAACTGCCAATCTCCTCTCACTAAAGAAAACGCAGAACTTATGTCCAAATGTGACCCCATGACAGCGCATCTGTTCTGGCCTCTGGTGCTCAGCCTTCAATATAAACTCATTCTATCAATTATCCAACACATTCAGCTAGGCTGCATCCTGCTTCTAAGTATTCTGTGAGCAGAAGTCCTCGGGAATCATCCATTTGTGGCTGTCAGTGGCATCTTGCCTGTTCCCCTCTCTGTGACGGGATATGAAAGTTGACCAGAAAGCTTTTACAGTGACAGGGATGCCGGCTGTCTGCCAGTACCAGTGGGTGTTACAGCAATCAGTGCAGGCTGCCTTAGGCAGGCATGGAAGCCAGATACAGTGATCCCAGCACTTGAATTCTGCTTCAGCTGCTGGCACTCAGCTTAGTTTTCTATGCTTACTCTTTTTTCTTCAGATGTCTGGCCTGGTGAGGAGGAAGAACATTTTTTAAGAGGTATTTTTCAAGCAAAGTCTTTTAAAGCTGATTGGGATCCCTTAAGAATATGTCTTGCGTGTTTCTGGGTAGCATCAGCTAGCTGGGACAGTGCTGGATATTTTTCATAGATGATGCATCCTCTTTTCCAATAGAAGCTCTGCCATAACTGTCCCCCTCTTATCTCCTATTTCTCATTCTGAAGAGACTTTCTGTTTGCAGATGAGGTAATTGGCTAAAGACAAGCTTGCTGACCAGGCCAAAAATTCTGTGGACAATTCCTTACAGTTTTACAAACTAACTGATCTATGACTCAAAAAATTCTGAGAATTACGTGAAAAGACACACCTGGGACATGTGCAGAATGTAAACCCTCATATTAGCTGTTGCAAGTGATTAAATCATTCAGACTATTTATCCAAGAGAAGACTTTAAATAAAGCTAAAATATGAGCAGAGAGGTTTCAAAGAGTGTACTGAGAATCTCCACTATGAAGTGAATAAGGCTGAGAAGGATCTTTTACCAGAGTCTGGGCAGATAGGGGAATCAGGCAGTTTAGATAGATAGATAGATAGATAGATAGATAGATAGATAGATAGATAGATAGATAGATAGACAGATACATACATACCTACATACCTACATACATACATAAATACATAGATACGTAGGAATCAAATTACCACGGAAATCATCTTGTTAGAACAGTTGCAGTAAGAATCAACCAGAAAAAATTGTATGTTATAGAGTTCTAATCTTTAGAAAATGTTCTTATCACTTCTTCCAATAAATCTGCTCCTTTTATAGATTTCCTTCTGGCCAAATGTCTGTATTGTCCATAAAAGAGGTATTTTATTTTTAAAGCACAGGCAATTTACTTGATGCTTTAAATTGCCTTTGAAAAAGTTTGGCTTCAAAGAAGCGCATAACAATTATCCCACACCCATGAAGTGAATAATAACTTCACTTTCTCTGAAAAGCAGTGCTACAGAGTTTTTCTTTGGCTTTTTGCCAAATGCAGAGGCATTCATTAAGGTTTTACTGCATTTTTCTTCATAAACACTGTCTGATTTACCTGAAATACCAACATGATCTTTTCCAGAAAGGTCATTTACTTAAGGGGTTTTTTTCTGTACAACATACTTTGCTTGGGGATGACTGTCATTTGAAGTCATAGAGCCACTGACCACTTGTGCCAGACTCTAAACATTGCAGAACATTGTGGATATGTTCTGACATCTGGGTCCCAACAAATGCCAGGTATGGTCAGGTCTTCAGACTCCTTCTTTGTATTTAGTGTAATTATAGCATAATATTTTGCCTTATTCCCTTGACCTATTTAATAGTCTTGCCCTATTGCTTTGGTTAGTTTTGGGGAAACCCCCATTCCTACTTGAATCTATGTTTATCATGATTTATTACGTTTAATTGGATTCTGCTGTATGCTAAGAGCCACTGAATTGCATTGAATTACATTGAGTAAGAAAAGAATATACACAATGACACATCAGACAAAGTGCTAGCATGATTTCATTTCGTTTCATAGTCTTCTTTTAGGTACCAAAAAGGGAACTAGAATGTATTGTCACTTCCTCTGCTTACTGCAGCGGAAGAAGTGTACTTTGCCCACAAACAGGAAAAATGAAGGCTTAGGGTATAGCATGATCTTTATGGGCCCCTTCCAACTTGAGGTATTCTATGGTTCTATGATGTCCTGCATCCAAATAATTTTCAGTCCCAGGATAAAATAAAATGTAAAGTAATAAATGCAAATGTAAATTAGTTTGGGGTCCCATTACCTTTATTTCATTTTTGCTATATATTTCCTGGTTTTTCTGTCTTTGCAAATATGTCGAAATAGACTCAAAGGAATGTATCTTCTTTGATGTACTCACAGAAGAGCTTCGGTTCATTCTCCCCTGACACAGTCAGGCGCAAACATAGAAGATGGACCTTTCTGATTTGAGCATGGAGAATGAGTGGGCTCCCAGGGAGAAGGTTACTTGTTTTCTTTTATTGCCTTTGCAGTGCAGATTTTGTTCCAAAGTGATCCATCCCGCTTCTCCCATAAGCACAACTAGATCTTGGAAATGGAGAAGAAGATGGAAAGATGGAAATGGAGAACCTGCACTCTTGGTTGCTCACTTGTGACGCACTGAGTCAGGTAATGGGGCTGGCCCAAAGCAGGGGAGATTACCCCAGTGATAAAATGTAACTCCTGTCTAGATTCCCTGCTTAAATATGCATCCCTTTCATTTAATTGAAGTTGAGTTAAAAAAAAAGTGTTCATATTCTCTGTATGCAGACCTCAGCATATGAGACTATTTTATTGAGCATTTAAAACTTCTTTTGATTTACAGATTCATGGGTGAATCAGAATGATCTGTGCCAGCTAGTCTGCATGACCATTATTTAGTTCTGTCTTGACTCACACAATTTAAAAAGTGCAACAGAAACAACAGCAGACTGGAAGGGTGTGGAGTCAGCACCAGCCTAATTTTAGAATCTACTTGTGAGCCTGATGTCAGGACTTCAATTATTATTATCAGCAAAGATCTCAACCTACAGTCAAGTGAAGTCTGGAGAGTGATTCAGACACTGAAGTCTGTTCTAGTGTAAACAGAAAGGCTCTCTGATATCAGTTGAGAAGGACTTCCAGGTCACCAGCACTAGGTCTTTGGTGGTAAAGGAATATGGTCGTATCATCCCACATACAAAGTTATCAAGCACCACTGTATTTTTCTGATAGCTAGGACAAATTTTCTAATTACTGGCCTAACTGTGGTTGGTCAATGATCATTTATCCTCCAAAGCAGGGGAATCTAGATCACATACTGATGGAACAACAGGATCTAAGGGCCTGCCCTCACACCATGCAGTCCCATAATCCCAGATCACTTCTGTTTTGGCTACTACTGATGTTCCAGGCTCTTACCTGGTCTTTGCTCTGGATGAATTTCTGCTGTAGTACTATTGCCTTGCACTGCATGGAGCAAGCACGTATTCTTCATCAAAACAGTGGAAAACTGTGCTGTTGACTTGCATTTACTTTCACCTTGTTGCTTCATCCTTTGAACTTTGTGCTGGCTGGTGACCATAATAACCATGTATGTCACTTTATGCTGTAGATAATGTTTGCACAATTATATAGCTTGTGGAACATTATGATCATCATCACATCGATGCTGCTTTTCTGACAGTTCCAGATAGTTAGATTTACTTCTCTGTAAAAACAGGTTATTGACTTCTTTTGGAAAACAGTTGTGAGCACCATGCTTTTTTTGTTTGTTTTGCGGTTTTTTTTATTTTGTTATGGAAGTCCCATTCCATAAATCAACCTGGCAACTTTTTCTAAACCCTGCTCTTTGTAAAGCCTAGAAAAGTTCTGTCTTAATCAGTTCTTGAAAATCTGAAGTTCTGTAAATTTTTTCCTTAGTGTTTTAACTAATAACTTTCTTGTGAGAAAAAAAAAGCACAGAACATGTCCGGCACTTTTCATGTTGCAGAAGATAAATATATCTTCCAAATATAATAACTCTTTTACTATTTTAATATCTCTAAAGCAGGAATAAAGTGAAAGTTTTGAATCAATCTTTTCAGTGACGGCTGAAGACGGCCAGCTGTCAAAATGGACAGTAAAATAAAAGGAACATGACCAAGACCATTCTGAAACATTCTTTCAAAGTGCATTTGTGCAGTTATTTTGTTTCATTCTCTTTGTGTTTTCATACCTTGAAATATTATACCAGTTGTTATATTCTTAAAGAAGATATTTGAAGAATGGATCACAGTCCATTTATTGTTATTCTGTACAGAGATGTGATGAAATCTATGTACTCTGCACCGCAGGCATAATGTAAAGCAGATGGTTTTTCCTCAAGCAATGAGTACATTAAAATCAGAACTATAATACAATGTATATAGTGCTTCTAGATTAAAGCTCTTGCATGCCAGATTTGTAGCTTTGATTCTTTCTGATTTTAGTGCTTAGTAGGATTTATCCCAGTGATTCTGCCCTTGGGCCAAAGTGAATCAGCTTTTATCTAGGATGATCATATATTGGCTAAGCCTTGCAGCTTTTATTTTAATAAACACATAACTTTAACCTACCATTACATGTACATAAAACATTACAATCCAAGCTTGCGCACAACACTATGGACAAAACAGAATCCATTAGGGTTCAAAATGTGGTTCATTAGCAGCAAGAACAGTTCTAATTTGTGTCCTTTTAATTTTTCTGATTGCCTTTTAGTCAGATTTCTTAGAATCAAATTCACGCTTGCCCAAGGTTAAGCTTACTGTGGGCACAATAAAAAGGTATCTTCAGACTCCTGCCTTCAGAGTGAAAGGTCTTCTTCAATTTGCAGTTTCTTGCTAGAAAGTGACACAGTCTTGTGTGCCAAGTGAGTCTCTGATTTTCTTATCTTTTTTGGTAGCATGAGAAGCAACTTTCAAAAAATGCTTCTGTATCAGTTTGGCTTATTTTCTTAAACCTCTTTGTTTCTCAAGACTTTCAGGGCTTTGCTTATATTCCAAAAGATTAAATTTCTTGAACCTGGAGTTACTATTACTCTGTCCCAAATCTCCAAAGCTATATTTTGAACTTTGAAAGTAGTCAAGTGGATCCTCTTGTCAAAATATTCTTCTACTACTGTTCAAGGGCAAAAGCAAAAATCTGTCTCTAAGGCTCCTACCTGTGATACTTGCAGGATATATATTATTTACAGAATTAACTTTGTAGCACCCCCCCACCCCCCCCCACCTTTGGTCATCAGGGCACATGGTGTGACACAGACAAAAGCAAAAGGACAAGTTGCAGTCTGCTCTAGAACATTCTGATTTTCTCAGCACATGGGAAAATCTTGCAGGGTCATATTCAGACTGAAATTGGAGGGCAGAGGGTCATAAGCAGTCCTTTCCACAAATGATGTTTTTCAGTGATTCTTTGAAAGCATCCTGAGATCTCTGGGAATACAAGCTTGTTTTGTTTGGGAAGATATTTGCAGAAACTGAAGCTAGAAGAGAATGAGTATCAGGCATGCAGTCCAGAAATTTAACTGATTAGTTCCAGAACAATTAGAAAATAATTCCCTCTCACTCCAAAATGATTTTATGTACCTCTTTGTCTAGACTACTCAAAGAGGCAGGCTAAGTCTGACCTGCACTCTCTGTGGCATTGACTATATGCTTCAGTTTCACAGATTTAACTCATTAACTCAGCTATTGCCTGAGCAGTCCCACAGAGAAGCTCTCAGTAGGAAGAACAACATCTACATAGGCCTGGGCGATTCAAGATCAGGTGAAAAAATTGTTTCGGTCATTCCACCATGTTGAAGACTATATTTTACTGAGGAAGGAGTCCTGTATCTGTTTGCACAGAACTGTGTACTGTTCCTGCCTTTCAGCCATCCCTCTCTTTGCCACCAGCTCTGTAGATCTGCTTAAATTCACTACAGAGTATCATTTCCAAAACTGAAACATCAGCTCCTCAATGAGACTACCTCAAACACTGTGCAAAAGAGATATGCTATCAATCATGCAAAAAAAAAAAAAAAAAAAAAAAAAAAAAAAGGGGGTTTTTCCCCCCTCCTTTTTTCCCCTGCATGAANCTGCATGTAAAGCAGAGGCCTATTTATCATTTCCTGTAAGTCTGGCAGCTCTTGACTCAGAGCAAAATAATTTACATTAATAAAGATAGAAAGCGAGGCTTTCTCTCTAAATATAGCACAGACTTTTTCCTGACTGGTTCAAATTCAGACACAAGCAGTATAAGGTTGTCACTGAGTGTTAATATAACCCTTACAAAAGACCAACTGATAAAAAGAGTGCAGAAGGTGCAGAGAAAGCAGAGTCTTTCCACGCTTTGAAGTTTGATGTTAAGATCATGCAGCATGTGAATTAGAGTAAGCATATTTCCTGCAGCCTCTAAAGATGCTCAGCAGGTCTGCAGGAGGTCTGTAGCAGGTGTCAACACGTCAAATAAAAGAGTACAAGTATTTGAAACAATTTGTGTATTTTACATGTTAATTTAGCCTGGGTGACTTTAGTACTGTCTGTTCCTTCAGACATTCCCACAGCAAGCTCTCCCAACCTGTCCTTCAGGTGAATATTCCTAGGGGTGAGATCTAAATTCACAGTCCCGAATGCTGAATTCCTGCTAGTGTGCTGAGACACCACAAAGCCCCTGATGACAGTGGGAGCTGTCCTGGTACATGGAACTGAAACTGCTGCTTCATTTCACCAAGAAAACAGACCAGTAGATCTTTATTCAGGACAATAAAACCCTTGGGTTACCACTGACCTGGGCTGCCTCCAGCCAGCTACAAAAAGATGAAAGATGCTGTCTTGAAGTACTTATCTACTGAAACCTTCCAGCTCTGGAGTGAAATATGATAGGTTTTAATCACCATATTGTTAGAACTTGTTCACCCTGCCACAATTAATGCAATGAGAATGCATCTGCATGGCAAATTATTTGATCATTATTTCATTTTAAATGGGGGATATAAGATTACTGCAGTGCAGATACTCCCATTTTTTTATTGAAGAACTCATTGTTCTCCATGAGATTAACTATGACACTCCCGTATTTTGTCAACATTTTCTTCTCCAGTTGGAAAGTGGTGTTTTCTGTGACTGCTAAGAATTCTATTTTTCTACATTGAGCATTTAGTTTCAAAGGAGTAATAAAGGTAAATGACTGATATCTGCCTGCACTAATAAAACCCATGTCTAATGTTATTTTAGCCAAAAAGTATTCTCTTTCTAATGTATGGAGTTCACACAGAGATTTCCCCTCAATTTTAAAATCTAAGGTAAAATGTGGGATTATCTATTTTGATCTTGTTTGGAGGGGTTTTTTGTGCCATGTACAGTTTGTTTCCAAACAATTCAGAAATATGAATTTTGGACATAATTATCTGTTTAGTTCAAAGCTATACTGCATAATAAATATTTTTCTACTTTTGAAAATTTCAACAGCTCTTGAAATTAGCACAGCCATCCTTCCCACATAAGAATAATATTTGAAAGAAAAAAAATCAGAACAGAGATAAATACAAAGTACAGCTCTCAATATAAGAAGAAAAATAATAATGGAAAACATGCTTGTTACAGAGGTTACATTTGAGATTATGCTGGTCTGAATGTCTGTAAGTGGCTGGTAAGCCTTTTCTCATTCAGATTGATATAAATAAAAGGTAATCACTGTGTGAACAAGGATATTCTAGAGAGGAATAAAGTTCACGTGATATTAGCCAATTTTATGTTATACATATTTATCAATATATACATCCATAAATACATTTATATAGTCACGGCTGGCATTTTGCTGAAAAACATTCATGGAGGTTATTTACATTTTATCCCACCACACAGGCAATGTAATGATTCTGTAGGGTTTCATTTGGAAATATGCTGTGGTTTAGTGCTGAGTTCACTTACTTTTTGTTTAAATTCCCTTTTCTTTTTTCACTATGTAGTTATACATATATTTGAATTATAGAACAGTTTCATTATGGTGGCTTCTATACTCAGGGAAAACAAGGATAAATAAAGCTCTAAATAAAATAAAACCATATGCCAAGTATAAATGCTTTGAACCTTTGCAACAACAGAGGAAGTGAAATGTGAATTCTTTCCTGTGAAAAAATTTTGGGAAAGTATGAAATCTGGGAACTGGCTGGGTTCTGTACCCTGTTTGTTTACCAGAGCAAACAGATAATTGCACCAGGTTACACAATGCACTCTCGTGTGTTACCTGTGGGCCCCTTCACAGAGAAGACTTTCAGGAGGGAAGTAATAAAGAAAAAAAAAATTTAAAAAATCTACAGTTCACACATAAAATCATCCTTTTCTTATGGAAACTAAAGTTTGCCCCACAGTTTTGGTGAAGAGCAGCTGTTGTCACTGGGACTGGAAGATCATGGAAGGATCTTGACTGAAGCCTTAGAGAAAATTGGACATGTTCGAGGAATAATCTGAGGCAGACCAGCCACACGGGAGGCCAGAGCCAGGAAAGGCCCTGGAGAGGGACACTGAGAGAAAAACCTGGGTTTGGACAAGGTGCTCGCAGGACAGACTGGGACCAGTGAGGATGAGACCAGACCTGCAGGTCAGAAGAGGAGGGCCAGTTTAGGAGCCAGGTGAAGGGTTGGAGTCAACAAGAGGTGAAACAAAGATAAACAGACAGAGAAGAAAAGACCCATTTTAGAAAGAGTAGGCATTACTCTGTGTGCCGATTAATGCACCCCAAGTGAGGCTGATCCAGACCCTGGATTCATGCTGGGGGTCTCAAGCAGAATTTGAGTGGTGAATGCAGCACTGAGGCACCAAATATGAGCACACAGCTGCTGCAGAAGCCTGTGGACACATAAACACCAGAGATGCTTTCCTCTTTTGCCACAGTTCCCTGGGGCCAGGGTTCACATCTCAGCACATCACCAGAACAGGCCCATTTCTGACAGGGCTGAGCAGCTGGGAGCTGGGGATACAGGCATTCCTGTTCCTAAATCCCCGACAGGCCATGGTTGGAGCAGCATTTGCAAAGCATGCTGACTGCCCTCGTGACTGACACGTCCCTTTAAACACTGCCCCAGCGGAGGGGCCCCTTGGCAGCGCTCTCTTGCTCGCTGACGGGGCTAAAGCGCTTAGCCGAGCTGCAGAAAAGCACCTCTGTTTCCCCAGCAGTTATCTTCAGGATCTGGGAACCCAGCCTAGATCTACACTTATCTTTCCTAGTCAGGCCAGCAGGAAAATTGTGTTTCCTGGAGAAGGTGCTGGAAGTATGTTTGCGTCCAGTTTGTAGGAGTAAGTGGGCCTCACCTGGATCGGTGTGTGGTACAGATCTGGAGGAATCTGGACGTCTACACCATGGTGGAGACAGGGAGGAGGATGCTCTTGTGAAATAGAGGGTGAACCAGCCGGGCAGCACGGCCTGCAAGCACTGCTGTGAGGTCATCTTCTCCACCGTCTGCCGGGGTTCTGCTGGCCCCCACACACAGTGAGGCCTGCTTCCCCCCTGGCCCCATGCAGGTGCCAGGGTGCTGGAAGATAGATTAACATAAAAAAGGAGGCCTTTAGTAAGTCAGAGCATAGTAGTGTTGGCAGGGCCAGACCTTGGCAGCAAAGGCAAAGGTGTGGTTGTGTGCCCTACCTGCTATTCTGTCCCATGCAAGCCAATTCCTACTGCTATGTATTCTTACAGTAAAAGCACCAAATAAATCTGACCAGCACTTTGCACAATGTTGATTTATAGCTTCAGGCTTTAAGACTCATATGCTTTTTTATCTCTTTTATATTGATTTTACTCCCTTCAGTGGCATGCCATAAATGAGAGCACCCTAATATTTATTACACCCACATATCTTTGTTATATGTCAATGCATGGCTACAAGTAACAGAAGGCAATAAAAAAGGAATAGTGTGAGAACCACTGTGTGTACAATCACTGCAATAGCTGCTTGATTACATTATAGAGTACGTGCTTTACTTCACATATAAATGCAGTCTGTATTTCACCACATGTTGTGGTCTTTAAAAAACCTGTGTCCTCAGGTTGATTCCTCTAGCTCTGAATTTCTGTACGTGTCTTGGATCAGGATTTTCTTCATGACCAGACTCCTCCCCATGTGCCATGTGCCTGCAGATGTGGCTCCAGGCATACCTGGTACCCATAATCTGGGGTGCCTGCTCCAGCATGCTTGGGACTGATCAGTGCCAGGCATAGACAGGCAAGCTGCCTGGGAGACATGGCTGTGGTGGCAGTATGCTGGAAACTGGGCACCACTCAGCCTCTGCTCACTGTCATGACTATTTGGAGATAGTATTTTTCCACTAGAAAAATATTTCCTTACTTCATTTCATCTCACATATTGGACCATGCAAAATGGGACCTCTTCTCTTTGACAAACACTTTAATGAGTTAGTAATTTATTTCCTTGTACTTCTATAAGCCTTTCTGTCCTGAGAAAAAAGTGAA
The DNA here is from genome assembly GCA_013398275.1 of Promerops cafer. Classification (NCBI taxonomy): domain Eukaryota; kingdom Metazoa; phylum Chordata; class Aves; order Passeriformes; family Nectariniidae; genus Promerops; species Promerops cafer. Next base: position 1,333,451 of record VZSE01007648.1, on the reverse strand, counting down.
CAGAAAGTGAAAGAACTTCAACAGAAGTGAAAGAAAGAAATTTTTTATCCCTTTTAAAAGCTGTTAATTACACTCAAGCTACTCTTCCCCTGTTAGTGATATACAAGTGGAAGGTAAAGAGGATGAAAAAGACACCGAAATGAACTTAAACAGTAGATTGCCATTTTATTTGTAAAAGGGAGGGAGCACAGAAATGTCTGTGAAACTTTCCTCAAACTAAGTTTATGTATCCGAAGTTAGGAATTACCACTGGGGGAATGCTGGGAAATTAGGAGATCTGGCCCATGGATACCTGACAGAGTTTGCATCTCTGCTGTAACCTTTGGACAGAAACATTTTATTTTTACCCTAATAATCCTTGAAATCTCACCACACTTGGTTTCATTTTCAGCAAAATAGAGGAGTTTCCCCATCGCCACCCAGCACAGTGGATGCAGGAACAATTCTGATTTAAAGATGAGAGGTAATTACAACACAACTGTAAGAGCTGAAAGTACTGGTGAGAACAATGTATACAATCCATCGACACTCCAGGGGAAGCCTCAGGCCACCTTTCAGGTCTCCAGGTAAAACAGGACTCTGGTACAGCTCTGATGGTCCCTATGTGAAAAGCTACTCAACAGACTTCTCAATTCCAATTAAATGTTAAGCACCACCTCTATCCTGATACTACCCCTCATATCTCTCTGTACATTCAGTGTCCTCAAAAAATAAAGGTTTTGTCCTCAAAACCTAAGCCATTAACACTGTGATCCTTCTCAGTATCATACCTAGTTCTTTTGTTGCTGTTGCAATCCCACAGAATCAGCACCCATCACATGCCCCTGACATCATTTCCTGTCTAATTCCTTTTCTTTATTCACCTATATCTCCATTTGCTACTTCTGTGTATTTCTTGGCATCAGACAGTACACACAATAGAAAAAAAAAAAAAAAAAGACTGTGGAATTCCATTCTCTTTTATTTATTCAATAAGTTTCAGAAAGGGAAGTATTTTTATAGGTAGGAAACCTTCCCTAAGGAAAGGTAAAATGAATAAATATTCAATTATTAAGTAAGGAATCAAAACCTGTTACAATAATCCATAAAAAACAACAACTTCTGGGTTGGTGTAATACATTTTTATTGTATTTACTACAATATAACACAAAACTCTTTTAGTACCACAGGAGTGACTCAAATTAAACTGAGTGGAGAGTCCACCTATGCTTTTTAAGGGTCTTTGAAAAGATACATAAAAGCCTAACTGTATGAGATGTCTGTAATCCATTGACAAAACAAAAATACAGCGAAAGTGTGTGCCTGTGAGAAACACTGTATACGCTCTGCAAGCAGCTTCCAAACCACAATATCTTAGCAGCCTTCAGTTTCCAAAACAAAAAGCAATAAACTCTATAATGCACTGTTACACTGCCAAAATAGTTTCAACCATGGTTTATGGTTAGATAAGCACAAATACAGCCAAAATGAATAAGGTTTGGGACTTTTTCTGTATGTATATATATTAGAACAACCATATACATTTTTTGTCTTATCCAAGAAGAATTATTGGTGTACTCTAGTGCACCACAAGTAGGGTTTACAGCCAAAAATTTAGTCCATTGTATTGCAACTAAACTAGTTCTGTTTTGGCTATTAGGTTTTGTTTTGTGGGTTTTTTTTTCATCTCAAGAAAAATAATAGGGCTAGCCAGTTTCTCATTTGAGGCATGTCAAAGATTTATTACTTGGTTTGAACGTAAATGGAAAGAGAGAGGTGTCAGTTCCATTTGAAGCATAATATGAAGTGAGAGTGTGCATGTTAACCATTCTGGGGGTTGCTAAGCGTGATCTAAATATGTGTCTAAAACACTGCTTGTGCCTATTCATTCTTTCAATCAGTAGCACAGGCCAGACCAGATCATAAGGTGCTACTGCTAGCAGATCCTTGTCATCTGGACCAGAGCTCCAAGTTAATGCTCTATAATTATTAGTTACAGCTAAAAAAAGTCCCTCTTTATGGGAGAGTGTAGGCTGAATAATACCATAAGTTTACATATGACATCCTAGTGAACCTAAGCACTAAATTTAGTGCAGTAAGCAATGCATTGTACAGCTTGCCCTCCTCAAAAATTTTTATACTAAATGGCAGTGGGTAGACTCATCTCACACTCCTGCCTCCAATCACTAAATTTATTCTCCCATGGAAGTAATTTTCCCTCTCTACTTCAGATCCCCATATTTAACTGAAGTGGTGCCTGACCTTGAATTTCCCTAAACAGTCTCTTCTTGGCTATCCAGGATTCAGAGGAACAGTTGGAAGACCACCTTTGTCCTTTTAGTCTTGTCTATCCATGTGCGTTGCTAGCAATTATCAGGTTCCAGCACAGTTTAGGAGAACAGTGTTTTAGAGCTTTGAATGGCACCACAAACTGGTGTGCAGAAGGCTGTTGCAGTAACATTCCAGATAGAAATGTCACAGATTGATTTTCTAAAACTGGCTAAAATTGATATTAAGAAACACCTTGTTTTTTTTTAAATACCCAAGATACAGGATTGCACAGTGCCATATTTTCAGCTGAAAGCAATACTTCAAGGGGAAGCTTGAAGATTCACAAAGGTGTGTCAAATTAAAAAGGAAAATTGAAGGCCTTTCTATTATACACTCCCTCAGATTTAAACTACTAACTTTCTAATTTCCATCTCATCCTGAGGTTTTGTTGAGGCAGTTCTTGGTGGATGGGAGAAATACCAGTAACATGCTCTAAGAACTGATACTATTACACCATTACTGAGGTGGCAGAAGCTGACTTTTTCACCCACTGACCATTTCCTTGAGGTTTCATCTTCTTTGCTGTCCTTGTTCTGCTCATATCTGTGATTTATTAAGACAGCATGATGTGAAACAAGGAGATTTTCCCTGACACTGGATGTTTCTTCACATTGCCATGTCTGGAATTTTTGTTCGTGGGTGGTGGCTGGAGGTCCAGAAAGGAAGTGCTACATGCAGGTCATGCACTACTCATGTTCCTGCCTACAACAGAGATCTCAGGTCAAAACTTAACCAATAGTTAGCACTACAATCTGTAAGGAGGTAACTCTTTTACAAAACATCTTTTAGTCATAATATAAATAAGATTTAGGAGCTTTAGGTGTCTACATTCCACTGCAAGCTGGGTATTTAATTCCCCCAAGTTCTTCAAAAATCCTAGGCTTTGTTCATGCAATAATCAACATCATCGCTGTCCTTCAAAAACTTACAACTAACTAAGCCACTTAATTCTGGAATTAGCTGTCAATAGTGCAAATGAAGACAATAGAGAACCTGATCAAATTTAACTCTGGGCCATGTGATAAATTCACAAATGATCTTTAATTGTTTATCAGAAGGCTGTTCCTGGATTTCTTAGAAATAGTATCCAGTTATTAGCAGTAAGCATTAATTTCCCACAAAAATTATCTGAGTTTAAAAGCCAAAATGTTGTTTTTTAAGAACCAAGTGCAAAGTGGTTCCAATAAATTTTATGTTCTTTAAAATTGCTTGATCTCAGACTTGGTATTGCAAGTCCTAGAAATAACTACACGTTTGAAGCTCTTTCTTCAACTATTAAAGCATGGGAAAATTCAAACACACTTATACATTTGTATTTATTTAATCCTTCTGTTTTCTTAAAAAAAATAAATGGTATTTGTGGGATCAAAGAAATCAGTACGTATTGACTACCTACATTAAAGTTCTCTAAATTAAGATGTTATGAATTCCTAATGCAGACAAGAAGCTGTAAATATTGACATTTACCAGCTGGACAAGCTGAGACCTAGCCTTCCTTTATTTTACAGTAGAACCTGTAAGCATACACTCCCAACGTGGAGCCCAATGCAAGATTACAGAAAGTAACAATTTACGCAGTCTGGCAATCCAGTTCACTTCTTCCAGGCAAATCCGAAAGTTCCTTTGGAAAACACATGGCAAATTGTCCAAAACTAGTTACCAATTGCATTTGGAATGGAGTTCTGAATTCTGTAGAATGGAAATATTTGTAGCTTTTTGCTCAGTCACATGGTTTTGGTGTGTGACACCTTTTGCACTACCTACCCTGTGTCAAGTGCTTGATCGATGTGAAAAAGCAAAATTTATCATATCTTTGGCAAACTAGGAAGATTTTGTTATTCTGGAACTGCTGATGTAAGAGAAATAATATAAATACAAAGGATGGAGAACAGTTGACATAAGGGAATGGGATATTTAGGAAAAAAACCTGCTCTTTGTACAGACTTCCATATGATGACAGTTTGAAGAAAAAGGACAAACCTTTTCTTGCTAGGTAAGTTGGTGATCACGACAGGTTTAAAACTGCTTTTTATGGCCTGGAAGAGGGTGATGCTGATCTGCTGAAGGGGTTTGAATCCCTGAATATGGAAGAGAGTTCCAAATTTCTGAATGACTTCCCACAGATAGCTATGACTCCACAGAGACTCCACTGTCTCTATTTGGTAGTGAACACCATACTGTATACTAATAAAAACTAAATAGACATCAAGATCTTGAAAATTATGCAAACAAATACAGACAGAGTATTCTTGTTCCAAAGTTTATCCTAGGGCTCCAGATGACAAAAATATTACAACATTTGTTTCAAAAGGATTAAAATTATCATGAATTCTACTCAAGCATCAACCTGCACCATGTTTCTATTGGAAGCAGAGCAAAGTCAGGGAGAGGTCACAGTCACTGTTTATTTATCTACTCATATATTTTTGGAGGTAAGGAGGAGGATGGGAAAGGGATTGTGAAAAAATATGATAGACACAAAAGATGATACACACAAAAGGATCAAAGGGGTAGCTAACTTGCCATTGAAAGGACAAGAGGATGAGTTTAGAGAAAGACTGTAAAGACACAATGGGCAAGAGGAATTTTGTGGCTCGTGAAATTTGTGGGATTTCTTGTTTGAGTTCTGCCTCTTCCCACAGATTGCTAGCAGTTTTCTGCAATTAGCTGCAATTTGTTCCTCTTCTCATTTGATACAGTTTTTAACTCCTGACTCAAGAGTGTCAAAGGTTCAGCCTTTCTGGTGGATCAGGACTGAATTTCTGCTGCATCCCACCTAAAAAATAAGTTAGACTTCAGAAAGCCTACAGGCTCTCATGCAGTGCAACTGGGGTGAGGAGATGAACAGATGGGCAGCAGACAACAAGGAAGAGTTTGCTGTGTAGATCAAAGTACTCAGAGTGGCAACTAACTCCAAGTTATTATGACCCTTTGGTATGAAAGAGGGAGGTTTTAACAAGTGTTTGAGGCACCATTTGCAAAGAGTTTAAGTGTGTGTTTAACTTACAATGCTGAAGTCATTCTTGAATCAACAAGATTTAAGTGTATCTCTTTGCATATGCAATATGTGTTGTGAATATTTTGAAAACATTGATGTTCTTGTACCTATAAAAAAGCTAGCATAGGAAAAAGTACATTCTAACTATAGTGAGTAGGGTTATCCTTAGAAGCTTCTTTTTTGAGATTTGCTTTCATGGGAAGAGACATCAAATAGGTTATCAAACATAGCTATGAGAACACATGATAAAACTTTGTGCAAATGGAAATGAAACATAATTTCTCATAAATATCTGTGCTTTTAAAAAAAAGTCTCTATACTGCGTGAAAAGCGCCCCATGTCAGATTTATATTCCTACATTTATGTTCCTTCATTTCCTAGAGGCAGACATTGACTGAAGATCTATAGTTTTCAGAGAGATGAAATACCTTCCCTGTGGAAACTTCTGGGCACCATAATGTCTTCAGAAAAGTCTTAAAAATTAGTTTCCACTTGGTGGCAAATATATCATGAAGGCTCTGTGACCAGCTAACAAGTGATCCTGCTGTTGCTGGAGAGGAACAGGTGGACAACACACAGCTGATTTGATGAGTTTAAATAAGCATGCTGCAGACAGGCATTCCTCTGTAAAGGCAGCATAGGCCAGCAATACCAAATAGGCTTGAGGTGATGTGGGCATTCTTCAAGCCAAATTTAAGAAGTCCCTACTTCACGTCTGCACTACCGATGCGTCTCCCACCTCCCCAAATTCTGCCCACTCCCCATCCCAAGTCCCCCTTCCTCAAACCATTTCAGTCATACACCATCTCTAAACTGGTTGCTCTTTATACACCTGTGACATAGCCTTAATTATTTCTGTCCAATCACAATCTTCAAGCCCCTCTTGAGATGCAAAACAGTGCAAATACAGACTCAAAAGCTGTTTCTGTGGGCAGGCTATGACAGAAGAACTTACTAGGAGGAGGACTGAATGAGACAGACTAAATAATCCTGGAACTCTCAAACACATGAGACGTATGCAGCCATTTAGACTGCTTGAGCTTTAGCACTGCTTTGTGTCAGCATTTCAGTTTTCTCACAGAACAGATGCTTGTTTTATGTTGTATCTCCCATATTCTCTCAGTTTTGAGAATTTTGCAATTAACTCCATCCACGACGAATAAACCCTGACAGAATTCAGTGCATGGGAGACAGATGTAAATGAGCAGCATTGCTTTGACCAGCTGTATCTTGCTGAACCTCAGCAGCAAGCTGCCTGTCAAACTCTGCCATTAAAAGACAAAACCCTCACATCTTGTGAGCTGGTGTGTGTGTTTGTGTGTGCTGCAGAGGCCTGAGCTGGAATAGAGATCATGCTAAATGGGGAAGAAGAGAGCCTGTGGTGCAGCAGCTGCTGCAACTCAGCACAGCTTCATTTAGATTTTTCCCCCTCCCACAGCAAATGCTAAATCTACCCTGCTAAAGACGAGTTCAAACCAGGAAGATATTCCGCACAGAAGAGGATTATAAATCCCTGTGATGAGCCTGGAATGAAATTAAATATAGCCTGTGAAATGAATGTACTTTTCTTACTCTGCTCTGGAAGGTTTCACGGAGGAGATTTTGCTCTCAAAGTACTAAGTGTAATCTCTCATGGATAGATCCCAAAATGTCCACTAAATGTGTGACAAATTTAGATGACTGTTAAAAAGGAATGCTCTTGCCTTGTCTGGGGTGGTTTTTTGTGTTTTTGGGGCAAGGTTTTGTTTTGTGGGTATGTGAGTGTGTGTGTATGTGAGTATGTGTGTAGGAAAAGGAGGGCTCAGCCAGTCGATCAGATTTCATTAGGTTTCTAACTGCCAGCTTTAGGCTAGTGGTTTTGGAATATTACTTGGGACCATTTCAAGTATTTTCAGCTTTGAAAAGCAAGTTGTTGTAGTTTCTAATTAAAAGAGAGGGAAAAAAGGCCCCTTTGTCAGTTAATAAATAATGGTCATTGACACTTCAGTTCAAAAAAACAGGAAACTCTGGAGCTTTCCTTTCTCCCATCTCAGCTAAGGGCTCTTGGCAAGAGACAGTGTCCCCAGCAGAGGACCACCTGCAGCTTGGGAGCAGCCAAGTTCTCAAGCTGAGATAGAGGAATTTTTTACATGACCATGATGTCCACTTCCACTCCAGGCCATCTTGAGACCAGATGCATCCAGATACAGAAGTGGAGGGTGCCAGATTTACAGTATAAAACACCTTCTTTTAGCATTACTCAGTCTATGGGATCCCTGGCTGCTTATTTTATCCCTCATAATATTAGAAAAGAATATGGAGCCTGCCAAGTTTAGTAGTTTCATGAAAAGCAATGACAAATGACCTTAAATGGTAAATTCTCTAGGAGCTCTCTTATGTCTGCGAAGTACCATGAACACTCCTGCTGAAATATACATATATTTGTATATGTATATAACATCATCTCAAGGATAGGGAAAAGGTATACTTAACATTTCTTCTTGCCTCACTCATGTCACTTATTTCACCTCGCTGTGACAATTCTTATCCTTGTCTAATAACATCAAAATTATTTCAGGCAGCTGTGTTAGTACCTTCTGAAACTTTGGAAAAAATTTTGATATCTTCTCCAGATACATGGAGTTTGAGATCATACCCACTTAATGTTCAACTGAAGCTACAGGTAAGACTCCTCCTGGGATTAGTCAAGGGAATAGGAAGTTGATAGGACTTAGGTATCTATTATGTTAGTGCTACACATTGTCCTAGAAATCATGAAATGTAGATGACTGGAAGTTTTATGTGTAGAGATCTTCAGACACTATCAGTAAAATTAAAACCTAGCTCTAAAATTAATCATGGCTAGTGAACACCACACTCATTGGTATTCCTGTGGCTCATGTGAGTGTAAGGATGGCCAAGAACAGCTAAGCTGACCCTTGTACCTCAGTATGAGAAAGGTGGGTTGGTAAAAATTCCTCTGGCCTCTCAGAAACTTTTGTTCTTGATTCTGTTTCTGTGATAATGATCCAAAAAATTTTGGAAGGGTCCCTTCATAGAAGTTTTACATGACATCAGCTTTCCCTGTGACCAGCTCAAAAAGCAACTATAAGAGGAATATATGGAAACAATAAAGACCTACTGTTTTTATGGAAGTGTAATGCCATCCAAATAAAATCCACCATCTATGGAAACTTTCATTAAAAACATAACTCTGAAAGACTCACTACTAGTAATTCAACAAAAAGAACCCTTGTTTTCTAACGTGAGAGTCCTGTAACGTCAGGTTTATCAGAGAAAAAAAGAGCTATTCGCAAACACATCAGAGAGAAGTCTTCACGTGAAGATAATGAAGAACAGATGTTATCTCATCTGAAATAAAGATGAGATGCTAAACTTAGGATTTTATGCCATGGAAGCTCAAGAATAGGTGTTTTATGCATCATATGCCATTGAAAATCATGTATTTTTTCATTATATTTGGTATTATGTCTGCACTTTACAGGGGACACAGAACTCCTTGGGGAAGATCAAGCTTTCCATCAGTTGCTGACAATGTGATAAACTGCCCTCACTCTATTTTTCTCTGTCTGAACATCTTTCAGTTCCCTGTGCCTAATCCTCTGCCAGTCCCAGAGCACATACACCTGTGTGAAGAAATACTGATGTAATTTAGTCCCAGCTCTAAAGGGTTACAAATGTTGTAGAAAAGGCTCTGACAGCTCCTAGGATGGCAGAAAAGTGATTTTACATGAGTCTGATCCCTCATGCATGTCCCGTGTCTGTCCACTGTGTTTAAACTACTCTTTTGTATTTTAAACACATGGAAAATTAAGCTCAATTTATTAGACACATCTCAGTATATGTACAAAAATTTGATTGCTGAATGATTGCTTTTTCTCAGGTGGATGAGAAAAAATGTGGAATAGCCAAAAATAATCAAATTCCCTTTGAGAAATATTTTTAAAGTAATGAGTTAATATTAATTCAACAAAGGGGCAACAGCATAAATGGTAAGGTTCTATCATGGGTAAGGATTTGGCTATAAAGCAAGAATAAATAATCAGCTTTCAAAATGTAAAGTGATTATTAATGACTATTTTTAACAAATTTAAAAAGAACACTAGAGTGTATAAAAAATGAGTGTCTCAGTATTATTTAGATCAGAATTAAACTGTCCAACTGAGAATCAAAGATGGCTTGTATTCATTTTAGATTGCTAACTTGTTTATTTTTAATGTTTTTAATTATTTTATCGAAGCAAACATTTTTGTTTCAGTTTGATTGAATAAATAGAATGTCCACTGTGCTTTTAATTGAAGAGTTATTTTAGGTCTCATAAACGATAATCTTTTATGCTTTTCAGTGCCCAGTCCTGCTAAAAATACAGCTGTGACATATTATCTGCTGACATTGTTTTTTTACTTTTTTTATACTGGTGGGGAACCCTGTGAAAGGGTCTTTAAAACATTTAACAGGGCTTTAGATAACTAAGTTACAGAATATGGCTACCATGTAAGCCTTCAGTGCTTACATGACAGGGTGTTTGATAGGTAATACTTTGTACCTACTGTAATTGCTTGTTCTTGCAGATTGCAGAGTAATCCAGGAAGAATTCTATAGTCACTCTACATTAACGTAGAACGGGAGAGGTTGTAATGTGTACATTCCTTCTCCAATAACACAGGCATAACAAAAAAATTAAGTAGGTGTGCCACCGACCTGTTTATTTCCCACAATACAGGCTGATTGTTTCAAAGCAGAGGCATCAGACATACTAGGGTGGAAAGCAGCCCTGGAGTAGCAGGTACAGCAAGTTCAGACAGGTACAGATAATAGCAAAATATTTTTTCTGCATTTCAGGTGCAACAACTGAAAGTTGAATGTTGACACTACCCAGTTCTTTTCAAGTCTCTTACAGAATAGGGCTGATATATATTTTGGCCTGAACAAGTTATTATCAATTTTAATAGTTTGGGGAAGTGGGGGTGGAGTGTGTAATTTATCTGCATTTTCTTTAACATATATTCATTTATGAGTTCATTTGTTTAATCTGTGTTTGGTATTTTATCAAAAATGAATCTTTTTCTCATAAATAATTCCTCTTAGTTCTTATTATATAAGCAAAGTTCTTAAATTTACCTATGGAAGAGAAACAAGATTTATTTGAGGAGAATGAATCATTGTTAGCTTTGCTCACTTATGTTGTACATTTATCAACTTTAAAAGTTCCAAGTCAGATTCTCAGAAAGACTAGGTGTAACCTGCTATTGATTCTTAATTTATTAATTAGAAAATGTTAGTTTGATGTATCCCTTGGTAATAGTCTTCCTTGTAATGTACTTACAGGTCATAAAGCAAACATAAACCAGGAAGAAAAATAATGAAAGCCTGTGCAATATAAGCATGGATGAAATCCCGCCAGCAGTTTAACTGCAAAAAAGAATTCAGTTAATTACATGCTTAAAATTTACTCCATCCCCCAAAATTTTTATGCTTTGAAAGATGACTAACAATCATACTCAAAGAAAGACATTTCCTCACCCATATTCTCATATGCACACAAAACAAAACATTCATGGACATGGGAGATGGCTATGCTTGCAGATGTGCCATGAGCAGCACACTACCTTTGCCATCCCTTATTTTGCCAGTGATCATCATAATAGATGCAAGACACACTGTCATAAATGATAGGTCAACAAATTGTTTTGAGAAGAACTTCGTTGCACTAGTTCAGGTGTACTGCTGTCTTTCTACTGTACTGTGGTGGGGAGCTTCCCTGGGGCAAGACACATGAGACACATTCCTCTCACTCTTCAAATAAAGATAATGAGAAATAACAAATGAAACAGGGACATAATATCCTGACAGAGTTTACCTGGGCTGAGTTGAAGGTTTCATATGGAAAATTATTTGAGAAACCAGAGTTTGTTATGGGAATGGGAAGGGATGGGAACAGGAGAGGAAACTGAGAATAACAGTTCTGAGGAATCCAAATTATTTTCACTAGATTTATCAAGTGCAAGAAATTCTGGAAGTCTCACTTCATTTCTTAAAATCCAGCCTTCTAAAATGATTATATTGCAAGTGTACCAATCTGATACTGTTTAACCATAACATTGCTAACAATTACCTCATACCTCAAATCTTTGCCAAGGGTTTCTATTTGCACAGAAAAAGGTTGGCAGTACCCACAACCTTTGCTTCAGGCAAAGCCTCTCAGGTTGTTTTCTGTGTTTTTCCTTTCTAAATGCAGTCTTTTTATAAGGTTCCCTGGCTTCACTCTTTCCATATGTTTTCTCCTTGGCTTTTGCACAATTGCCTGAAGTTTCAGGTCTGGGTTCTGCCCCAGGTGGTGTCACAGAGAGAGGTCGGCTGTGCCCACCCCCTGGCCTGGGGCCCACCAGAACTTGCCCAGTGTCCCCAGGCTCTCCACCCCACCAACAAGGCAGTGTCACCCTTGCTGAGCCCAAAACCTTCAAGGAGTCCCTAGAGCCATTACTCTCCCTCATCTCTCCTGCTCAGCCTGAGCACATATGGAAATGGATCCCAGTTGCACAAATGGGCAATTCTCAACAGCCAAATTAGTGCCAGGCAACTGATAGAGTACATTTAAATATCTGAAGCCAGGACGCTCAGAAAAAACACCCAAATATATGTGAGGTAACTTAAGCTGGCCAACAGGGGATTCCCAGGCAAGAGCAGGGTTTAGCTCTATTTTAAAGGGTAGTTCTGCAGATTTTTGAACAGAGGGGCAGTGGATTCTGTTAACACACATTTCACAGCTACAAATAATTTCCAGAAGTAGGGTAGATGCAAAAGTAATGTTAAAAAAAGCCCAAAGAGGAAGTCAGTTATCCCAGGTGAATTCAAAGCAGTGAATCCTAAAATTCAAGTCTCCATAAATTTGATTTAGAGCAAGGCCTTGAAATAAAATTGCTTTCCTCCCAAGAGAGCTGCCTTACACTTAGAATAAGCTGAGCAAAGTCTGTGTTTGTTGAAGGTGATCCACTTGACACACATATTAGTAGATGTATGAGCAGAGATTGTAATCCAATTATAGTAATTTTTACACTCTCTCTAAGCTCAATGAATAATTAAGTATTTTTGCACAGTAGGACAAGGGAGACTGAGGGGATATCAGAATTGAACACCTCTAGCTTTGCTTTGCAGTGGTTAGACGACCTAGGTTTAAATCCTATACACAGATCAGAAAGAAGAAAGATCTCTAGCTGGATATCCCATCCTAACATGCTAGAGCTTAGTCATGAGTTACACACTAATTTTATGATATCAAGATTTAGACAGAAATATGCAAGAACTTAGGCCCTGGAAATTGTAAGTATCAAGGGCAAGTCGGGGAGGAGTATGAGGTGAATGGACAGAAAGGTAAGTTTAATCAATCTCTCCAAACTTTCCCAGCTTGAATATTAAGCAGAAAAAGATATCTTGATTTAGAGTAATGTTCTGTAGTGAGAAATTAACAATGAAACAAAAAAAACAGAACAAAACAAAAAACCCCCAAACCACTATGGCAAAGACTCTTGTGTGTTTCAATGGAGAGAAAAATTCTCAACAGGTTTACAGGAAGGCTGGATTTGCTCATTTGAATTCTTTGGCTGCTCTGTAGTGAAACTATAAACACACAGCCTAGCTTGAAAAACCACAATATCTAAAGCTAGATAATTTAGAAGTTAGGAAATAGACTTGAGAGCTATCTTTGTGACAACAATCCAGCTTTTTTGTGCATATACATCAAGATAGGACCCCAGACCACCCTTGCCCTGTCCTATGCTCAGGATGGATGGTAAGTAAGTTTATAAAAATTAGTTTCTTCTGTATGTTGAATGTGTGGTCCCCAGTGTTTTTACTCTAAACTGTTTAAATGCCAGTAAAGACAGAACTAATTTTTTCCCCTTGTTTTTTTCTGTATTCCTTAGGACCACAGTGCCTATGTGGGATGCTTCTGTGTATTTCCCAGCTCAGAGGAACCAGGAGCACACAGGTGGCTCTGTGCCTCTAAGTCTCAACTGACAGGATATTGCAGGATCTGGACTTCAGCAAAGCTGTTTCATTGCCATCCTGTACACTTGACAAGTCATCAGGTCTTGGAAGCAATTAAACTAGTTAGTTAAAATCCCTGTTGCCGTATATACACTGTGGGGACGTGTGTGTTTTAAATTATTCTTTTGCATGATTCATTTGGCGTCCTTAATAACATCACAGCTCAGTAATCTTCTAGCTTGCATGTTTTTCAGGACAAAACCTTGAGACACAATAACCACATGTAACACGACAGGCTGGGGGCAGAGTGGTTGGAAAGTGGCTCAGTGGAGAAGGACCTGGGGATGCTCGTAGACAGAAGCTGAACATGAGCCAGTGTGCGCCCAGGTGGCCAAGATGGCCAATCTCATCCTGACTTGTACCAGGAATAGTGTGGCCAGCAGGACTGGGAAAGCGATTCTTCCTCTACTCAGCACTGGTGAGGCACAGCTCTAGTGCTGAGTCCAGTTCTGGGCCCTCCGTTCAGGAAGGACTCTGAGGTGCTGAAGCATGTGCAGACAAGGGCAATGAAGCTGGGGAAGGTCTGAAGCACAAGTCTGGTGACAAGCAGCTGAGGCAATTTGGGTTGTTTAGCCTGGAGGAAAGGAGGCTCAGGAGTGACCTCATCACTCTCTACAACTGCCTGAAAAGAGGGTATAGCCAGGTGGAGGTTAACCTATTCTCTCAGGTAACCAGCAACAGGATGAGAGGATATTAAGATGCACCAGAGGAAGTTTTGGTTGGATATTGGAAAGAATTTCTTCACAGAAAGAGTGATTGAACATTGGAATGGGCTGCCCGGGGAGGTGGTGGAGTCACCATCCCTTGAGGTGTTTAAGGAAAGACTGGATGTGGTCTGTAGTGCCACTGTGGTCTGATGTGGCACTGTAGTGCCATGGTCTAGTTGGCAGGGTGGTATTCGGTCATAGGTTGGGCTCGATGATCTTAGAGGTCTTTTCCAACCTAATTGATTCTGTGATTCTTTGATTATGTGTTATAGCAGATTGAGGATGATAGCTTCTTTTAGTTATTTGAGGGTCATTTTAATACAATTTTCAACACCAAGGTCCCTCAAAAGGAGGGGTCTACACATTTTCCCTTGGATAATAATGCTTTTACAATTGGCTCTTCCATGGTGCTGACTACTGCAATGGGGACAGACTCTCTGATTCACAGAATCATAGAATGGTTTGATTTGGAAGGGGACCTTGAAAATACTCAAATTCAACCCCTCTGCTGTGAGCAGGGACACCTTCAACCAGACCAGGTCGCTCAAAGCCCATCCACCCTGGCCTTGAACACTTCCAGGGATGGGGCATCTACAACTTCTCTGGGCAACCTGTTCATGTGCCTCACCACACTCACAGTAAAGAATTCTTCCCTACTAACTAATCTAAACTTATTCTCTGTACTTGAAAAGCCCATATTTTTTTTTTTTCTCTTTATGAAGGTATTTGGGTTTTTGCAAAGCTTACAAAAAAAAAAGAGCTGAATTGTATGGTGAATCTCATTTAAAAACAGAAGTTTGTTCATTCTTCTTTAGAGTTCTCTCAAAGAAAGCATAAAAAGACTTGTTTCCTCAGAGCAGAAGAACTCAGAGTACAGCTGGAGTGACATTATGGGTTTTTATATGTCCTCTGTTCCTGTTTTTAATACATTATCAAACTTAAGACAAAAGCACAGTGAATATTCCTTTGCAAATTACTTTAGCTTGTGGAGTGACAGTGTGGTCTGAAGAAGGGATGACAGTGTGGCCTAACCAGGGATGGTTTCTCATTATATTTCTATCTTCTGGCCCAAACTCAGGAATCACAGAGTGTGTAGGAGTTATTAGGATGGGTTTGGAAGATTTCAGTGTTTTCTTCTTCAGGTTAAGGAGTGTGCCTATTAACTCAACTTTTCCTGTGGAAAATCTTGTGCCGGTGATTTACAGAACAGACAGTAAGTGAAGGGACAGATTAAAAGAAATATGCTAACTGTTCATTATGTACCTGTGCTATCCTTTTCCACTATAATTAATGCTTTTGTAATGGAAATGATGGCCAGACTCACATAGGAGAAGATCAGTTCCCTGCTTTCACATGAAGAGAAAGTCAGGCGCACTTAGAGGTTTCAAGAACTGTCTGTTGCCTGCCTCAAATCTCAGGTCTGCAATGGTAGATTTGTTGGTGCACAATTTGGTTCCCATTTATTACGAATTCTGTCTTCTGTGTCCTACAGTGTATCAGATGGATCAGCCTAAAGCACTGACAATTGCAACCAGTTGATTTCTGCATCTGACTGAAGTCACTCTGGGGGCTGAGTTCTTTCTTCCCTTCCTTCACCAAAGCCCTGAACACTTGGAGGAGGTTTACCACCCTTACAGGCAATTTCCTGAGAGCTGCCATGATGGCAAAGAACATCTTCTGGGGGTCTGGGCCTACAAACCTTGTTGATAATGAGTTCAGTATAAATCACTCCTTAGTGCTGAAAATTACTGACAACTAAATCTAGAGTCCTGTATATTCTTAGTTCTTGCTTTTTATATCTAATGAAAAATCAAGGCATGTTTCCTTGCAAATGGACAGAGAATTCAAAACTGAGCCAGAGTGTGAGACTGCAACAATTGCGTGTTACAAGGGTTTGGGAAGCTGGTCTTGATCTGTAATTTTCCCCACAGTGATTCAATTTTTTTTTCTAAGTGATTTCAGTGACCTTTTTGTGACAACACTCATGTTGCTATGGCTAGGCTTATACTAATATTAAAAGGTGCTCTCAGACAACATGCCTCCACTGAGACATACAAATGCTTGAAGGTGGGAAATCTGCCAAGATATTCTTTCTACAAAGTTAGGAAAAGGAATGTATGGTTAATCATTGTTTTACTCCGATGCAAGGAAGGAGAGATACATTTAGACCTTACACATGCACCATTCCTCAACATCAGAAGAAAGTAAGGCCCAAAACTTCACAGAGTTGTTTGCAAATATGACAAAAGCATTTGAATATAAAAATGGTTTGACAGGAATTTTTCATAATCATGGTTGTCTATGTTTTCTCTCAAAAGAGTAATCATGAGCAAGCTCAAAAAGATATATTTTCAATATCAGTTATAACTGAGAAACTTCATTGACTTCACTGGGCTTGCAGAACTTTTGGAAGTGTGTCAAAAAGCCTATGAAAGCAGAAGATTAAAAAGCCTCACGCCATTTTTATGATAGGTTATAGAAGGCTCTTTACAATATTTCAGGATCAAATTCTGCTTTTGTAACTCTTTCTGTCTTCCCACATGTAGGAAGAAACATTTTTCAGCACTCCAGCTCTTAATCTGAATATTTTATACACTCTAATTTCTTTAGTTTACATGAATATCAGTCAGTACATGTGATTTCGTTCATCTACTGACACATTTCATATAAGATCCACAAGCAATAAAGGGTTAAAAAAATACCTATTTCAGTTAATTGTTTTTGAGAGCCACAAAACCTGATTTTGAGTTTGGCTGGTAGACATATCTCTGGGTACTGCCCAGACCAGTGGTGTGGTGGATGGCAAACACTTCTGCATTTACCGTGGCACAGTGCCCAGCCTTTATACTGTCTGCTTCCTCCTCTTTGCAGCCCATGAGGTCTTCAGTTATTTTTCAAAATTGCAGTCCTCAAATGATACCAGAATTCCAGACTATAGCTGAAAGATACATGTCTCCAGCAGACCCTCTTATTTTATGAGAAATGTCAGTCTCTACCTAATGAGCCCAAATAAGCTGTAATTAGCAGAAAGCCTCTTTATACCCCTAAAAACAGAATGGTCAGTTGTATGTCAGTGGATGAGGTCCTTATTTTCAGACTCTTCCGTCAAACACCAAAATTTCATAGCTAAGAAAGGAGAGACTTCTTACAAACCACTAATCTTCATTCACTTCATAAGTAGGTTAGCAGAGTTCACATGAACATATGAATCACTCTGCTTATCTTTTTTCATTAATTTTATAAGTGTTCCAAAGAAAACTCTTTTATAACAGCAATTTATAGTGTAATAATCTCCACAGCATATATTCATGCTGTTACTGTCACAAAATTAAGATCTTTTTTTTTCTTTTCTTTTTGTTCTTTTTTGAGGAAGTGAATATTTGGATTGTGAATATTTCAGTCCCATTAGAAATAAAGATCAGAATCACTTTGGCTAATTCAATGAACAATCCAGCAACTTTATGAAGCAGAAGTTTCTGCAGCCAAATGTTTGGGTGGAGACAGATGCAGATAAAGGGAACAAACCTATTTGGTGTTGAGGTAACAAAGTTTAGCCACTTCTAACATGGAGAGGATTTTTTCTTAACTCTTACACTATTGGGTGAGAATGAGTTTCTTCAAGAGTTCACTCAAAATGTCTGTCATCTGTAGCACACTGAGGATTGAAATTCTTTTTAAAAGCCAGAGCAGAAGCAACAAAGCCACTGATTAGTGTGATCCAGCTGTAGTTTATAGACAGCAAATAGGTCTGTCATAATACTACTGTTCCCACACTTACCCCACCCTTTTTTTGAGATTTCAAATAGAAAGGCCTACTGGCATCATCTGCTGCATTGATTTCTGTTATACCTTGATAGGAATTGAAGCGAAATCACAAAAACAAAGGTTTAAAAGTTAGTGAGATACAATATCAATGAGAGAGAATGGAGGATGAAATCTACTGGAGGTTTTATGCCTAGAGAGTGCATGTCTATGCATAAAATACCCCTGTAACAACATTAACATCAGAGTTTAAGCCACTTCTGAAATTTGTAAATAAACAATTACTTTTGGTTACCTACAGATTGTGAGGAGTACAAATGTTTTTTATAACTTACAAGGAGATTCGGTGTGAGATAATTACTTCTAGTATGTGTGTGGGGTGCAGTTTTGCAGCAGGATTTTGCATTGATGATTGATAATAACGTTATTGTCATGGTTTGGTGCTGGCCCAATGCCAGTGCCCCCATGAAACTGTGTTTTCTTTAACTAACTGCTGTGAGATGTGACCAGGAATAGAGCAGAGCAGGCTTAAACTTAGAAAAAGAGAGAAAAACAATAATTTTATTAAACTACAAACTAACACTAAGAAAAAAAAAAACACACAGGAAAACAGAGTGAACACTTTGTAAACCATTCCTCCTCTTCCCACCCAAATTCACCAAAGCACAGTGAGACAAACAATCTTGGAGTCCCGATCAAGTTACCAACCCTCAAGTAATCAATTCTCAGTCCATCAGGGGAGAGAGGAGTCTCTCTTGTACCACAGTCCTNGGCGAAAGAGAGGGAACTCTGGGAAATCTCTGCTTTTAACCCCGTGTGTCTTCAGAGGTGACTCACGTCTTCAGTGGTCACACCAGGTGTCAATATTCGAATCTGACCACTGATTGGTTTAACTAAAACTTCCCAAAAAACTCACTTCCTCCCAAACGGAGACAGTTATTCAAAAAAAATTCATTAAAATTACTTTTGCTGGCTGGTAAACTCGATTCTACTTAAAAGAATTTCATTGTACTTTTCTATTGCTGTTATGGTGGAGGAAGTAAACTTACAAATTATTTGTTTTAAATAAGAACAGCAATACAAGTAATATGCAGCAGCTCTTTAAACTTTCACTTAAGAACTATTTTTAAATTATATACAAAACATCTGTTACAGATATTAAAATATCTGGGACTGTCTTCCAGATGTGAAATAATGTTTATCAAAGGATGGAACAAAAAGCAGTTATCACTGAAGTAGGTCAAGAGGGAGGTCTCTGGATTACACAGTTCTACCAGCACTTCACAATAGGCAACGGGTTATGAAACAAACACGTGGTCCTAGTCAATATAACTTTATTTGCCTTATGAATAGGGTACTTAACAGGACACATCACTAACTGAGACAAGCTGGGATTCAGAGAAGTACACTGTAAATAACAAGCAGCCTTATCCACACAATTTGTGTTGTGTGTTTAACTTAAAGACTATCTGTCATGTTAAGACAGAGATTAATTGTTGTGCTTAGGCACAGCTCCATCTTAAGTTACACCTTCCATGAAGGAGTTTGGAGAGCTTAAAATGCTTCCCAAGACTCTGGAGCTTGTGGTGTGAACTTGGAGTGTGCACAAGCTGCAAGCCTGTTCTTTGTCCCTCTTAGTGGGCTGGTCCCTTCTCAGTGACATCATCAACACCTTCTGTGAGCAGAACCAGTAGACCCCAAGAATGAACACAGCTCCTGCTTTATAGCCATGCTAACTAATGTCACCCTTTCTACAAAGGCTTTCTGTTATAATTTGGGCTTCCAGCCATGTCTTTAAACTGCTTGTGCATCCTGTCCTCTAGAATCAACTGTTGCCCTTTATTTCCTGATTTACTGATGCATCTGTTTCTTCTGTGCTGCTTTTTTGAACTTTCAAGTCATACAGTATGTGTAGTTTTCTCATACTGTGTGTGCAGACATTTATTTTACTACCATTATTACAGAGTTTATTTCTCCCAATAAATGGATGTCAGAATTTTAAGAGGCCCACCGAATCAGAGACATTTTGGTGTCATGAGATCATCCTCATTCAGTCTTTTCCTGTTCAGAAGGTAGTGCGGACTTGGGCCCTCAGCTGACCCATTAAGCTCACAAACCTTTCATAATGTATTCGTGGTCCCAAAAGCCATGTGAAGCAGTAAAAATGTCATGGTTTCAATGTAACCTTTGCAGATCTTGAAATCTAATGTGAAAGCTAAATGAAAATATCAAGAGTGATGAGGTGAAGTCTCCCTTTGCCAAAGTTAAAGAAAGAGATTGTGGCATCCTGAGAGGGAAACTTCTGACCATGCACTGCTTAGCAGTGTGCCACAATAATGAAGAATGGTAGAATGTTGCATTCCAATCAAAACCACTTTGATCTTTGCTTGCAAGCAGAGATATTACGTATCCAGACACATAAAATTGAGGTTGTACTATATAAAATTGAGTTTGTACTAGAATTCCTGTTATACTCCTCTAAAATTTCTCAATCTTCATTGCAAACATCTAAATGCAAGAGTCAGCCTCCTGGGATTGCTCACCGTTTGACAGCTTCACATAATTTGAATATTCAAATGCCTCTTCTTTGCAGTAAGGTACTTTATAATGCAATGTCTAAGTGATATAAATCAAAAAGATGAGAGCAAAATAGTTATAAACTGTCCATCTGATGTATTAATAGATAACATGCTCATTTTTCCAGTTTGAAGTTTCAAGCTTTACTGCTTCCACCTGTGTTGCCAGGGCTTTTGATTTGAATGAATTTCATTACAACATGGCATCTTTAGTCCTACTTCCCATGGTACTTCAGTAAATCCACTCTATGATTTGGCAGAGCAGGATGATTAGGTATTGTTGGTATATTGAAGCAGCAAGTAGAGCTGGTTTTGATGTCTGAACAAGTCTGCTTTGGCAGGTGGCCAGGAAAAAAGGGAAGGAAACAAGCTCATGACCTGCAGGCAATTGCTGGCAGCTCTTTGGGGAGGCTGCTGGATCATGATAGCAAAAATGTCATCACTGTAGATTGTGGCATCTTTAGTC
Source organism: Promerops cafer (assembly GCA_013398275.1). NCBI lineage: Eukaryota > Metazoa > Chordata > Aves > Passeriformes > Nectariniidae > Promerops > Promerops cafer. Next base: position 1,312,586 of record VZSE01007648.1, on the reverse strand, counting down.
TGAGAAAAAATTGTATTTTCCATTTATTAAATTGTTTTATATGTAACAAGAATTCAGTTATACTTCTAAATAGATTTATAAGATAAGACTTGATACGTAAAGCAGATATCATCTATATGCCAATACTTCCCATGCAGTGATCCTGTGATCCAGTGATCTGAAGTACAGGCTATTGCTTCAAATCAAAATGTATGCTGGTTTTTCTTATACAACTGTTAACCTTTTAAAGATAACTGCTGGACTGTGAAAATACATTCTTGCAAAACAGAATCAGTGTACCTTTGCATATAACTAGATAAGCCAAACTCTTATTCCCCCAAGGAGACAAAAAAGAAACAATTCCAAAAAATGCCCTCCCTGGTTCAAATGAGTCATATGATTTCTAGCAACATCCTGGTGTTATTCAATATTCCATCTGTGTTGACTGAGGCACCAAGAGGTCAAGTGACTTCAAGGGTGGCTTTCCCATAAAGGCAGCTGTCTAATGGAGAAAACATAAAAGCAGTATAATATTGGTTGACACTGGAGCATTTAAATAACTGCAGGCTGGGAGGAGATGGCATTTTCCCATTTCCCTGGAGCAGCTAAGGCTTTACAGAAGTTGCTAGTGAGATGACTGCAAGCAGTGGTCTTTTCACTGAGCTGGCAGCAGGGGTTTTGCATTCCCTAGCACTGATCTCTGGTCTCTAGGCAATGCAGTTATGTCCATAAACATTTACCTGGCCTTGACCTACCCTCCTGATGGCAAAATAACTTTAAAATCAATTTAATAAAAATGATAAGCTCATCACTCCTTATAAAGTGGATAATTCACACATAAAATGTGAAAAATCACAAGACTGTGTTACAAACTTTTATTTAGACTCATTTTCTCTTTGAATCTTAAGAGGAGGGCTAGGCAGAAAAATCAGTTATTTGCCAACACCTACTCCGTGTCAGAGTGTGGGGTAAAACACAGCACTTTAGTCTGAACAGAGGCATAATCTCTGCGTGAGTGGTAACCTACAAAAGGTGTTGAATCGGTCCTTGTTGGAGGGCCTGGGCCCCTGGTAGGTACAGAGAGACACTGGCAGTGCTGCTCACACAGAAACTGCCCTTTTGCCTTGCCAAATGGCTTGCTATTGAAACAACTTCCAAAGCAGTGCAGTGCTTCCATCAACACCACTGAGCTAATCACCACCTGAGAGACGGGAAAAACTCTTGCTCATGTATCTTGGCCTGATTATGCTTTTTTATTATGTCTGCCAGCTGTGGGACACATTCTGTTACGCAGCCAAGATGCAGCTGGGAAGCCCAGCAAATCCTGGGTAGGGACATGCTCTTGGTGAAAAGGTATCTCAAGTGTCCCCTGCAATAAACCTGGCCTTGTCAGCCAAAATGTCTGATGCTATCCTGAGTTATGCAACTAGTTTGAACAAAGTAGGGAAGGATGAAATCAACTGTTAGTATCTCTCACAAAGTGGACTGGTACTGTCATGCAATCTGTCCCCTTCCTCCTCTTGCAGATGAGACGTCACACCAGAGTTCAGCACTGCTCCCTCTGTTCCCCAGCTGAACCAGCTGCACTTCTGTCAACTCTGCAAAAACAAAACGTCATAATCTGTTTCAACTTCAATGGATTTCTAGAGGAACCGGGGTGGGTATTTTGCTTCTTTTGTTTGTCTTTTTATTTCGGCCTTCAGTGCACTCCATGCCCAGGCCTCTGTCCAGCACCAATATCCGAGGCAGCAGCATGAGGCAAGCAAGAACTCAGATACTGATGAAAGAGATTTCCCCTTGTAAAAAAAAAGATAATGATGTCAATTTATTCAATGGAAACAATACTTAGAAATTCCCATTAATTCCTGCAATTGCTGACAATATACATAGGCATCAGTCCAAGACTAATACTTTTGTTCTGGACAGTTTCATTTTTAAGGGTCAAGAAGGAAAAAAGTATTAAGCAGGACAAAGTGGATCTTTAAAGCAACACATGAGAAAGAAACTACATTATATTCCTTGGCTTTTCTAACACTTGTTCTCTGGCTGTCCTGTTCTGAGCCGATTTATGTAATTAAGATAAAGAACAACTTTCTGACAAAAAAAAAAATAAACACAACTCCTTTGTTTGCTGGAATTATGTCTTTATACAGCTATTGCCTTAGGAAGAAAGTTTTCTTGGGTCAATGGACTCCTCTAACAATATGGAGTGAATAAAGACAGGGAAGAGGGAGCCTCTCTCCCTCTAGAAACTTCCTGATAAACTTGCTCTAAATCCCCACCTCTTTTACTCTTTAATTTTAACATTCTTCAGGTACCCAACATCCAACATTGCTCTGCTTTGAAGAGTGTTTTGTCCAATTACTCCCCAAATTAATTAGACAGATTTTTCAATTTAAGATTCCTGAGTGTAATAATTTCCCAGACCTCCTCGGGCAAGACCAGACTTCACTTCAAAAATAGTGGTGATGTTGCATAACACTAGTTTGCAATGTTTTCCTAAGAAATGGAAGGAAAGGTTAAATTTTTTCCTCAGCTTGAAGCATGCTAAATCTGTATCTTCTACCTCTTATAAAAAGGCTGCATAGCAACTGCAGAAGTTTTTAGGCAAATACATTAAGGAAAAGTGAAGCCATCATGTGTTTATACTCATGCTAGACTGGAAAGTAACATTTTTAGTGCATATGGTCAAATATTCTAGTGAAGTGCATTGGGAGGAAATATTCATTGTTGACTCCAGTGTTTATAGTATTTGGTTTAAATATACTCATTCCTGAAATATAATCTTGGAAACAAAAGTGGTTTATGCACATTGAATACTTCACCTTAGAAAATGCAGATATATGGGATCCAAAGTTAAGATTCAGAACTTTAATGCTTTTGTTCTTCTCTCCACATGAAACTGCTATCCTTTCCTGACATTACTAGAACATAAAACCAGGAAGTTCCCTCACCCACAATATCCCATATCTGATTGCAAAATTCCTCTCCTGATATGTGGTTTTGAAATCTTTTATCCAGTTGAAAGATCTGATTTACTTCAGCTCTTAGTTTCTGTTTGTATGCTTTAGATATGGGGTCATTTGACAGGTCATACATACCCATTTGTCTTTCAAAGAGTACTTTCGCTGCCACATTTTTTGGTGTCTGCATCCTTTATTAGACTTTACACAGAATTTTTAACATGTAAGTCAACTACTGTTGATGCAACCTTCCATCTGCCATTTCCCTTACCCTCTCCAAGAGAGCTTTCCTGCTTTGTCTGCTAACTAGCTCTGCTTAAAATAGATCCATTAGCCTGTGCCAGGCAGATGTTTACAATGTGAGGTATTCTGAGCAAGAACTATATGAAAGCTCTGATTTTCACTAAATTGTTCCAGTTTAATTCATTTTATATCTGCTAAATTAATAAAAAAAATCTGGTAAGCAATACTGGAATATTTAAATGAGCATATAAAATAGCCTAGGATAGACACTGGAGTTAAACACTCAAAATGCTTATGAACACGTTTTATGATATCACACATATACAGAAAGTATGGGCATTGAGAACAAGCTTTACTAATTCCCTCCTGCATTCTACTACTGTTTGTATCTGCAGAGGAAGCTTCCCCTCATTTACGGTTTAATATACATGAGACTGACATACAGCAACCCAGTTTTATATAAATACACACATTTGGGGAGCTCGGGTAGGTCTGTCAATTCAGAATTTGCTTGAAGATTTTTGTGATCTTTTTTTCTTTTGGTTTGGTTTGGGTTTTTGACTGAAATCACTGAGTAAGGGATATTCAATGAGAAAAATTTCATAATTCCATGACCACTCTTCCTTATTCTGAATGCATCTGTTTCTCAGAAGTTATAAAGTTTCTTTAATTTTTTTAGAGATTTGTGAAATGGCTTAATTCAAAATACTGGTAAGCTCAAATACTGGTGAGCAGATGTGATATTAACAGTTGTGATTGTTACAAGACATGCAGTGTGGTCAGTCATCAGGGAAAGGGTTAAATGACATTCAAAATCAAAGTTTTATTGGTTTCTGGTCTGGTAAAAACACCGTAAATGCCTACATTTAACAGCACCACAGGACAATGAGGTCTGAGTATCAGCTGGTGTCTGTGCCTCACCTTCCATATGATGGAAACACACCCCAGAAAACCTTTTAGACCATACTGCATATGGAGAGCCAAATGTGACATGGGGTTTCAATTATAGTAAAATGAACCATATGTCTAATTAAATATATATGTTTTCTGTTGATCTCCACACTAATTGCTGAAAACAGATGCACATGTTTCATCTAAACAGCAATTAGCTATGGGTCGCTATAATATGCGATTCTCCCCCATACATCTTTTTCTCACCTGCTGCTCATCTTACCCATTGTGGAAATATTATTTTTAGGCTATAGATTTCTTTTAACTTGGAATATGCATGAGTTCTCATGCTTGTTCATATGTCACATATAATTAGCTTTCCCTGAAAGAAATAAGCAAATATTTTAGAAAGTAGTGATATGATATTTCTCCAGTTTTATGTGAGACATCTTAAAAGATTTCCTGAGGGTGGTGCTAAGCACATTATGAAAATCACCCCTGCAAGAACTGCCAAATTAGGAATACACAGAAATGGTGCAGATGTTTGAACGGAATTGATTTACTTGGTTATTACTTGATGAGAAAGATTTCTATAAAATTATTTCCCTTAAACTGCACAGAAGTAGGAGCAATAAAAATTTTCAATGTGTTTCCAGTTTTAGCAAAACATACATAAAATTATCATCTAAATAAATTGCCCTTTTTTCAAGAAAAGTAAAAACAGAGCAGAAATTCTTTTCATGATACTAATCTAGAAAAAGTTATATCTCATTGTTAGACACATAGTCAATGAAAAAAACTTTTTCAGAAAGAATTTCCTGAAGTAAGGATGCAATTTACAAACTTTTTATAAAATTTAAATGAAGACTGAAATCATCCTGCCCAGCTGCAGTCTTAAATGCATTCATTCTGCAAAGAGGACTTTAACAACAAAGTAAATTGCATTCTGAATAGCATAACATCTGTAGCTGCAGGACTCCAGCTTGAAGCAAAGATGAGTTAACAGAGTTTTTCTGCTTTTAAACATGACACTAAATTAATGATTTGTCACATAAAGTTTTTCCCCAGAATTATTAAAATAATCCTTGTAGGCATCATGCTGTTGAACATATCCATCCTCTGAAAACACTTGAAAAGATATACAGCATAAATAAGTAAATTCTTTTGAAAGTTTTCCATTAAATTTTCAGTGAGGTCTTCTTATGAGAAAAAAATACTCCTTGAAAAACTTATCACAATGAAAGTTTAGCGGACCAGAGAGAGAGATTTGAGAGATGAGAGAGATTTGTCAATTCTTAATGGTTTTTGGTTTTTTTTTTCCAAAGGGATTGCTCTGCATTTTTCTACACTGGTGGTTTACAAAAAAAAAAAAAAAGAGTATTTTCATAGCAAATGAGCATTGTCTCATTTTAGGTATGCAGCTTAGGTGTGTTTCAGCAAACTGAGATTTTCTTCTCCTCGTAGTTAAAGGGAGAAGGGTGAAAGCTTTCAAAGGGCAGGGAGAGGAAAAGGGGGAGGATGAGGAGTGGTACCTGTTAGGTGTCTGAAATGTTTAATCACTGACATTGTTCAACATTATGTCAGCTGCAAATATCCCAAGTAGGCAATACTAAAGGTGAAACACAGATTGAAGCAAATTTAAGTTTATTAGGAGCATATTGTGCTCAAAAAAAGGAGTTTATGAAAGCCTGTAAATTTTCAGGTGGCTTGCACTTTTGCTGAGTTTGTTCCTGACATTTCAGAAGAGATCAGAATGTCTGGGAATGATTCACAAACCGAGTAATGACTTCACTTGGTGAATAACCTATATAAATGGGTGTTGCTTGGTTGTAAGTTTTCCTTGTCTCTCTTTCAAAGTCCACATGTTGTTTTTCCAATCTAGGCAGAGGTGAGCTACACTGGTATAGGACTGCTTTGAATGCAATCCTTCATGCAGTTCAGCTGCCATTGTGTTTCTGGACTTTGACTTAGTCTATTTTTTGGGAATCAACATATTCATAAAACCTCTGTCAGTATTGCTGAAAAAAACCAAAAGCCTCTAAAAGATTATTTATTCCACCACACATGGCCATTCCCCATTGATAATCAGAATTATTTTTGGAATTTTTGAAGAAGGAATGAAATCTACACACACAATTATCAGGAAAAGTAGTCACAGACATTTCATCTGGAGTATTCATACTGAAGGACATTTGTAAATTGAGTAGTGATTAGTCATTAATTTGCTAAGCTGGATTCTTTAAAATTACCCTTTTAATGGAATAAACTATTTTATTTGGTAATACATATTAATTTCACCAGAAGAATCGTTTACTACAGACCTGAGAGATAGAATTTGGGAAGGTTTGTTACATTTACCCTTATAGGAAAGGCTTGAGTTAAATCCTGCACTCCAATTCACATTTTTTCCTGGAAAATTAGTTTCCTGCTTTACATAATGTAATCAATTAGGACATGTATTTCAGAACCGTTTCATTGTCTTTTGCCTAACTTTCAAAGGGGAATTTCCAAAATGAAAATAGATCAGTTCACTTTGTTATCGTACTCTGATGAAGACTTCCTTTTCTGAAGCAATCAACCCCCTTTTGTTCTGTTTACATTCATGGGTCATGTTGAGTAATGCCATCTGCTGACAGAAATATGGATGAGTGAGTCACACAAGGCAAGAGCTGGGGTGGGAGATAAGAAATACTCAAGTTAAAGAACGACTAATGGCCAAAGAGCCTGCCTATGTCAAGTTCTGAAGCTGATATTTATGAAAAGGATGCATGAAAACTGTAAGAATATACATCTCGTGTATCTGCAAAATGTCTGTCTTCAAGACACTTAATATGTTTAATAGTCCTTGATGGATTTTTCTTTCAAAATTCTTCTGTAAAATAAATCTTTATGATTTAGCTAAATCTGGTAGCAATTTAGGATTCAGTACTGAGTGCATCTTGTCTTACTGAGTACCACACTGTAATCATATGTGTGAAAAATAATGTCTTTAGCTGGTTTTACATCTATTATCTTTGAGTGTCCCCACCCCATCCTTTCTTATGAAAAACTGTTAATAATTTATTGCTCAATCATTTATGAATCTACAGAACATATGTAAAACTTTTCACCAAGTAGAATTTATATTCATACTTAGGAAAATCTCCCAGGTCCTTCCAAAGAATAGTAGCTATTAAGACTACAAATTCCTTGCTGATCAAAACTGCCCTTTTTCCTTATGCTAAGTGAAAATCCTTCTCACTTCTCTGCTATTGGTGGTCTGCTCAAAATGCAACAGCAATAGTGTGAGAAGGATGAGTTGAAAAGCAAGTTCAGTAAAACTGAAGACTTTTTTCCCCCTCAGGTCTTTATGAAAATTCTTCATCACATATGCAGAGTTTTTTAGCAGTGGTTGCCTTATCTCTAACTAGATGTGCAGTCTTGCATAAGTAAAACAGCAGAGTTTTGGTTGATAACATCTGACCTTAAAAGAGTGGTTGGGGTTTTTATTGATTTTTCTGCCAAGACTGCATTTACAGTTGGGATGATTGATTAATGAATTTCTAGTTTCAGAGAGATTATTGCTACATAAACTGATTAGCTAGCACAGAAGTATTTTATGGCTTTCCAGCAATTAATGTTTATAGCTAAACCGAAGTAGGAGTATCTTTTTCACTGTAGAATTTCTATTTTGCACAGAAAACAGTACAGAAACAGTAGTTGACTGTTTCAACAGTATCAGCAAAACAAAAATACAGTTAAAAATGCAGTGTGAGAATGTCACAGGACAAGTATACCATTTAGTAGCAGGAAAACATATTAAAGGCACTGTGAGTTAAATATGGACCTCTTTGTCATATCCTGTACAGATACAACTTTGTGCATAGTGAGGTGTAGAGAGGATGGTCACTTGCTGCCACAAGGTACTCAGTTAGACAGTGACAAAACACTTAACTGAGCTCAAATACAGTCTCCTCAGGGGCGAGAAATATTCCATTGATTGCTGGTAGAGAAAAAGAATATTTTCAAGAAAAATAAGTTCTTTGGCTCCTGAAAAATAAGAGAAAAAAGGAAACTGGGAAAGAGGAATTGGCATTGAAATGTCGCCAGGTTCAGTTTGAATAACCATGACTTGCTGCAGTGCTGTGTTATATATACAAATTAAATGTACATTACACAACATTGTTTGTAGGAAGCATGCTATATTGGATAACATCTCTGCATTTAAGAAAAAACAAAAAATTCTAAAAGGCTCTGCCCTTGGGAAACTGCCTCACACTGACCTAATTACTTTATTAAGCTTGGATTGAATGGTTGATCCCAAAGTAGATAAAGCTGGAAGCAGGAAAACAGAAAATTCTCCCTCTCTCCCTGTCTCTCCCTCTGGGAAGAAATGTCATTAGGATGATGCTTTGTATCATAAAAAATCCTTGTTGTGTGTCTCTGTTCAGGAAATTGGCCTAGGTAGCAAATGCATTACACTCTGCAGAGCTGCAATAATTCATGAAAAAAAGAAATTGCCATAATCTTCACTTCGGAGAAGGTGCTGCAAACAGGAAGAAGGTTTGTGTTTTGTGGGGTGTTTTGTTCCTCAAGTACAAAAGAAAACATATAGAAAAGGGGAGAGTTGAAAGACGAGAAAGAGAAGGTGGGAGAAAGTGTTTGGGCTGTCAAAAAATGTGGAGTGTGAAGAAAAGTGTGAGGGAACACAGAGCTTTCAAGAGAAAAAACACTGAAAATTTAATCTCATCATAAATGACATAGAAAACAGTGAACAAATCTGATGAGAAAAAAAAAATTCCCTCCTTTAGGGAAAAAATTAAAGAAGGGAAGAGCATGATATTTCTGCTGTCACTCTGGTCCAAGCCAGTCCCCAGTGAAAACAAATTCTTTCTGTGATCACTCCAGTATCCCCAGAGTGATCTGAAATCCCTCGACAATTTTGGATTAGCAGAATAACAAAGGCTGTCCTTGGCTTTTCTCAGGGTGCCTGCGAAGTACCCAGGGTACTTTGGGTACAGTATGAGAATGCACAAAGAATGGGTGCAGAATGTCTTCCAAGACCATTTCCAAAATCCTTTTTAAATATTTCTGGGACTGCACCAAACCAAAATTGTGCAAAATAACTAGTCTTAACTACAAGTTTCTCCACCTTGTCTTTGAATAGTTCATGCTTCTCCTTGCAGCCATGTGATCTTGATAAGCTTTTGTCAGCTGTACTGGAGATCCCCTTCATGTAAAAAACCTGATTTTCACAGATATATGTAACAAAATGAACTGTTAACCTCTGCTTTGAACTAAAGCAATAGATTGCTATGATTATGGTCCTCACAAGAAGCATTTTTCTGAACTCTGTCTCCCAAGATATATAAACACAAAGGTTATAGCACTGCAGTCCTAATCTTACTAACACACAGCAACTTGGGATTCTTTTGTCCACATACTCTTGTCTCCTCTCTTTCCTACACTGTTGGAGTGAAAGTCGACAAGCAGTTGTCTTTTTTTCATATTTCCTAGTCCATCACGTCAAAGTTTGGAATTTTTATGTCATGAGAAACTTTGAAGTTTCCATAATTTTTGTTCAAAAAATTGAATATTCATGAGAAAATACCAAAAAAAAGTTTTCACAAGGGTTGTTTTAGAATAAAGATTCTTTTCAGAATCTACAAACTTCAACTCAAATACTGTTTTGGTTTCTGTATGGAGAGAAGTATTTTAACTTCACCCCACAGCATACTATGTATCTTACAGTCATGGCTCTCCACCTCTAATACTGAGATGTTAAAGATGACACTATGTAATAGTTGAAATAATCTATTCTATCTTTAAAACCATTAAAGACAGCTGTTATTCAGTGCTGATTGAAACATCTTATCTCCTTTTATAGATCAAAGTGCATACTGTGACACAGTATATGACATGGTGTGACATCTGGATATTTTAAATAGACAGTCTTCAGATGCTCTCTATGGATCTCAGATTTAAATTCCACTGGGAAGAAAAGCACACAGTTTTGACTATTTTGAGTTCGCAAATAATTGTAGCGCTCCTTTTAGATGATAGGACCTTCCAGAAATGTGAAACATTTTCATGTAAAGAGTTCCTAGCACATAAAGTAAAATTTTAGTGGTAGCTGGAAAGCCCAGTGAAATAACAGTTTGTACACAGCTCTGTAGAAAGCTCTCAAATGTGGAATAAAAATGGACAGTAAAGTAAAAACAGGCTGTATCAGTGGCTGAATTTGCATGTAGAGGGCTTTCAATGCTCAGGCTGGACAAAGCTGCCTTGACTGAATTTTCCCCATAAGGGTGGTACTTTCTAAAGATCCAGCAAATTTAAAAATAATTAAGTTCTACATGTGGAGAATAAGCTTCAGTTTTGCTTCCAAGTAAAATTAACGTTTGAAACACAGGCTGTATTTAGAAAAGTCCGTGGGGTTAAAAATTGAAGGAATATCAAAAGTACCTTCAAACCATTGCTGTGCTAGGCAATTTTTTTGCTATACTTAATACACCTATTAAGGACACAGATAACTTAAGATTAAATGGACTTTAAATTACATTACTTACATCTGAGATAGAAGTGAAAAGGAATAATACTGAATTTTAATCTTTTTATTCAGGACTTTGCTCAGGGATCTGGTTAAGAATAACCAGTCACCAGACTCCAGCCTGGCTGGGCATAATATTATTGCAAAGGGTTGATGGCTGCAAATGCTCCGGAAGAATGTGAGTAAACAACCATATTAATTCAACTTGTATAATTGTATGTTCAGGATCCAGATGCTTGAAAGTGAACTATTAATGGCCGACTTGGCTTGTATATTCAATTGTATGTTGGATGTTTCATTCTCTGCACTCTGCTATCCGTTTGGACTGGAGGCACAAACAAAATTGGGATAGTTATTTTAATGTAATAAATGGAGACAATGAATAACAAACATACTACAGGCTCCTGCTTCCCCACTGTTTTCCAAGAACAGAAGCCCCTGAGAGAAGGACACTTTTCCCTAATCTTCTAATCAGCCACATTTGTGGTTAGTTGAACTGTTTCCATTTGCTACCATTTATTTTTATTATTCTTGTCCCCCCAACACAAGTGAGAAATTCTGGAGACAGGAGGGTGGGGAGAGAAAGAGAGTGCGTTATGGGGGAGAGACAGATGAAAAAATAGACAATACCATATTGCAGAAATCCTGGCACCCTGATGTCACAGCTTAAGCTCCAAACTAGTGCCATATCCTGAAAACAGATCTTTTTTTACTGTGTGAGCAGAGTAAGGAATTTAGCTCAGTTGACAAATAAAAAGCTTTCCACTGTGGCAAGGATTAATACTTCTTTGAAGTATGCCCACTGCGTCCAATGTTACTTCATAAGATAAAGACAGTGTCATTGACACAAGATTTTGTGTTTCAAAAGTCAAAGAACCACTCTGAAGTCTACTTAAAAAATATGCTTTGCAAGATTTAGCCACAATAAGAATATTTAATTGCATTACTTCAGTACAAAAGACATTAGCCAATGCACTCTCCAGTACTGTGTGTAGACAATGACATTTGCAACTCCACAACATCCCATTTACTCTTGTAGAATTGAGTAAGTTTTGGATGACCCTTGTATAACTATTTTAGTATTCTGTAGGTAGCAAACATCATAAATAGATAGCTGTGGAAAATTGGTTAGATACAGGCTGCAATGGAGCAGTTTGTACTGAAAGTCACTTTATATTCATTTCCACAAGAACTTAATGTTCATTTTATCTTCAAAGTTATTTTTGGGATGAGAAGCTGTCATGAATACGTGCTTACAGAAGTTCTCATGCCAGAGGTATGCAGTAGTTACTAGAAACACTTCTGCGGGTTTGGGAGCCATCCAGCAGGGACCAATAGGTAACTCAAAAAGACAAAATAGACACATTTGCTGAGTCAATTGTGTGCTAAGAATAGTTCTTCTTGCTCTAGGAGTTTATCCCTTGCTTTGCACGTATTGCTGGTTAGGCTTGGATAACACATAAACACAAATTTCATGACCCTCGTATATCATGATCATATCTGAGAAGATACTATCATAACAAATTTCTAGTTAAGGATCACAATCCAAATTACCTAGGAATCACTGACAAAAATATAGGTACATAGGAAAGTAGATTGTTGATGGTTTGACAGATTGGACACAGCTATATCAGAGTACCCAGAAGAAATGCACACAGATACCCACTGCGTATACATACAAATACCACACAAGTCTGAACATGAGTTCTTTGAGGCAGCAAATCTATTTGAGGTGGCAAAAAAGAGGGATGCATAACCTGGGGGAGTTTGGGAGGGCAAGAGTAATGACAAATTTATAATTTGTCCTCAGAGAACATCAGACACGATTGATACAAGTCAAATAGTGCAATCTCATGTTGTAAGAAGCACAATACTCATCTTTGTATACAAAGAGTGCAATTCTGCCATGTTATAAAAAAATCTAGGAGTATAAATGCAGACCTAAAGAATATTTAATACAGCTTTTACATCTAAGGAGTATTGAACTGAGGCAGATTTTTATGGGGCATAGGGTTGTGGTGTCTGAGAGACAAATGTTGAACCATGTTCAGCTGATTACTGTTATTACATCATTACTGTTTTCATTCCAGCTGCTACTATGCAGACAATTACACAGAGTTTATTAAACAGTTTTCCAAGTCAATCCAAACGTATTACGATAAATGCTTTCATTTAAATTCTGTTAGCTTTAATATGGTCCAAAGCAAAACTTTGTGATCTGGAAAAAAGCAACAGTTCTCAAAGAGTGTCAGAAATTCAATTGTGGACATCTTGAGTGAGCAGTGGTACTCAATATTGATTTATATTTTTTTTTTTTTCAGAAGGCAGTGTGGGCATTGTGAAAGCTCTACCCCTGAAATGAAAGTAAGACAGATAGTATTTCATGCCATCTTACTTTTTTTTTAAAACATACTACTGTCAAAATTCTTTGATAGTCCCACAGTCCCTCCATGCATAGTAAAGATTGCAGTGTATCAGAATACTACCAGGATTCCAGTTGGCACTTGAAGAGATCTTCTGTGTAACCCTGTGCACATCACTTCAAGTCATTGATTTCTTTCCACTTCAAGTCATTGATTTCTTTCTTCATGATTGAATTTAGACTGAAGGCACTGAGACAGGAATTGTTGAATCATGAAGTCCTGATTTCTACTGGAACTCCGGGAATTACAGCACCCTATAAAGTCTCTGTACAAAGCCCAGCTTAGCTGATAAAAAGGACCTTTTTCTGTAAAGAAAAGCAAATTAGATATTAATATATTTAGCTTTTCATAAAGTGTATTTAAAGAAATACATTACATGTAGTGCTCATGTCAGCTATTGCTCTGCCATTTCCTAAAGACAGGATAAGGAGTTTGGTGTGTTTTGTAAGCATGGCTTTTTCTTTACAGATCCCAGCCCTGGAATTTCAGATGAGTTCTGAGATAGCATGAGGTTTTATACCCTCTACACTTGTTGGAAAACTAGAAAACATTCTCATAGGTACTAAGATCACAAGGAAGTATTTGTGTCATCTAAAATGTATGATAATACAAGTCCCCAGTTTTTATTCAAAAATTGTTCCAAATGTGTTTCTGTATCTCTATTGTCTGTGTCAATCTGTATTTGATAAAATATTAGGTTTATTGTTTGAAGTATGTAAAATCCTTTAACAGACATACAGTTTTGTCTTGAAGAAAGAAAACTGTGGCAATTTTATCATATTTTAGGGTAATTTAATCCAGAAATATTATGACAGTCACAGGGGAAAGGAGAGGCTCTATTTTAAATTCAGGTTGGTCTTCTGTGTGTTTCCATTTATACTTGATGGTGCAACAGCTTTCCTAGGGTACCTAAGTGACAATGGAAATATCTGAACTACATTTTATTCTTAAATACGGGCATAATCCCTTCTGGTATTCTATAGCCTAGCTGTCTAATGTACAGTTTTTATCAGATACTGTTACTCATTATTTATTTATCTGTGTTTCTTTTATGTGAAATTCTTCAGCAAAACTCAGAATTCTGCGTCCTCAATGTACTCTTATAGCTGACTAAAATGCAAGCCACTCTTTCTGTAAAAGTTACAAATTTCTGTTTTTTCTACATGAGTTCAGGTAGCATTAGAGTCTTGTAAGGGAGTCATTGATTGCCAGCACTAGGAAATAGCACAGACTGATAGGAGTGGGTCTGTGGGTCTGCTGAGTAACTGATACCCTCCTCTGGTGACAAGGACCTGATGTCCATGTTAAATGTTTTGAGATCTTTTAGTTCAGGCTATCTCTAGCTTGTTTCAGTGGGCGAATACCCAGTAATGGCTGGATCACATCACCTCTGCTCCTGGGGCATATCATTGCTCAGTTTAATCCAAAAAGTGTCCAGTTTCAGAAGTCCTAGAAACATTGTTCACCAAAGTACAGCAAGAGGGGGAAATCAGGAGACCGGCTTCAATACTCTGAGTAAAAAATTACTGTGTAAATATCACAGTTTTCATGTACTGAGAAAAAACCAAACCAAACCACCCTATCTTCTGAAAATCTTTGCTGGTAAGAGCAATGCTGAGAGAATTGCAATAAATCAACTCTCCATACTAAAGAAAAAAAATAACCTTTTCCAACATCAGAAAAGGCAGACAGCTTTCTGTGTCACTTACTTGTTAGCTTTGAAGAAGATATAAACAAAGCATTAAAGCAGACTACCAGCTTCCCCAAAAGGTCATACCTGCCAGCAACATATCTCAGGGGGGTGAATTTCAGAGCAGATCATAAGCAAACCTGTGCTGTAAACATCAAAGTCCCTTCAGATGTTAAAACCAAAAATTGTTGTGGATTTTGTGGAATTATGAACACCTAACAAGAAAGTGGATTTCATGCCTGGCAGGTTAACAGTGCATCATGTTGGTGAGTCCCAGTAATGCTGTTCTAATTGTGCTCTCTCTGGTGTACCCCTAAAGTTCTAAAGATTTTAAGCTGAGCCCGCTCCACCCTGGTCTGCAGCCTGTTTACTCAGGCTGCTTGAGAATACCCATACCACCTCCTCCTGTGATGCTCCTACATTAAGAAGCAGCATCTGGCAGGGCCATGCTTTCAAGAAAAATGTCGGAGTGAATAGATGGATTGGTGCTGGAGGCCTTGGACAGCAGGCAGGAAACCTGCATTCATCCTCTTCTTCTGCCATTGCAGTTCATGGGGGTCCTGGATCCAGAACATGAAAGACAGGATTTCTTTAATCTTCATGCTAGACCTTTCTTCTCTTCTTGAAGAAAAGACCTCACTGGCATTACCATTCCCTGGTAGAAATATGAAAGAATAAAAGCTGTGCAAAATTCATTTTTGAGGACTATTGAGTATTACTCCTCCCTAGGAGTTCCTTTGTATCTCTCCAGCTTGTCTTAGATAGTTACGGTCTTTTTCAGAGAAGATTTTAAGTTGTCACTCTGATAACTCCTGATTTTAGAAATTTAATGCATTTTTCTACAGAATAACTGGTGTAATTTTTTTATTTGGCTTATTTACATCTCAGCAATGCTGCACCTACTGCTAGCTGAATCATCACAAAGCACTCCAGGCTCCTTGAAATCTTTGAGGAAATTCTTTTTACAGAGATCATGTTGACAACAAGGAGCAAGACTAGAAAAGACATCTGAGTTTTCAAAGAGTTTAGTGACATAGGCAATGTAAGCACATGGAAGGAAAGGATGTATCAGTTGTCAAAACTCCATTATCTGAAGTACCTCTTTCTAAGCTAATGTTAAAGATTTCATCTTGACCAGCAGCTGAATAATTTCTTTATAAAAAATCTAACTTGTGGTTTGGCTCAGAAAACTAGAACTTAATTTATTTTTCCATCCAAATTTCTCATAATAGGAAGTTAATGTAATTTACTTTTTTCAGTCATGCAGAAGAAAATACTCAAAGACATTCAGACAATTGCCACTTTTCTCAGTGTTTTGAGGATATGTGCAGTTTCCTAGGCACACGGTGGAAGAAGTTATGCAAAAATCTTATCATAAAGCTAGAAGCAGTAGCTTTTCTAGTCAGACTGTCTAACCAATAGCTGGTTTACCTGGGATGTTTCAATTAAGAGAAGAAAATAATGCTAGACTTGAAGCAGCGTTAGTGTCTTTGAAGGGGCTCTAGTTAGAACAGAAACAGTACTGCTAAATTCCAGCAGTGAAAAGCACAAATGTAATAGAAGTGTTTCACCTCTAATGTGGTTGGAACAGCAAAAGAAGTCCTTGCCTCCTACCAAGTTCTGAGGCTGACACATATGTCAAAAAATGTAGAAAATCCTTCTCTCTTGGATATACCATGAAAAAAACACTTAGTCTGAAGCCAACACCTCCACCCCAAAGCCCACCGTCTCCAAGACAGGCCTTTGTAGTTTTCTGAAGCTCCTTTCTTTATCTACTTCTCTTTCTCCAACTGAGAAGCTTTTTTTCTGCATACACAGTTTAGCAAAACAATTTTAAGCCATATCTCTCCACACAGATAATATGAATTTTATTTGGGTTTTTATTTATGGAAGCATAGTCTTTGCTCTCTCTTTCAGCTACCTCAAAAACAGGCAGAGTTCCTTAGCTCTGGTGAAAGATAAATCCAGCACAGTTACATACTTTTGTTCCAGTAGTCCTAAATGGGACACACCTAAATCATCTATCCAAACAAAAAGAAAGATAAATAATTCGACAGACTACCAATGCTAAAAAAAACAACCCTGATGTATATATATGCAGTCTGTTTTGGAAGTGTTTCACTTTGTCAAAATTCAGTTCCTGTCCAAATCACTTTCTTGAGTGTGTTCCAAGCCCCATGGTAGTTTTTCTTTCAGGTACCAAGGTCAGGCCATGCTCACATAGCCCTGATGAAACACTACAGTTTCTGTAAAAATTGCAAGCTGGAAGGTATTCTTTCCCTACCATCCACTATTTTATTGCACTTTCTCTCTTTACTAGAAAATCCTGCACCAATATTTCCAATTTTCCATGGAGAAGAGGAAAAAAAAAGATATCAAGATGTCATATCCTACAAAATTCTTAAATCTGGGATTTTTTTTTCTTTAGAGATTTTCCAGAAGGAAAAATGAGACAGATAATTTTAGCATATGCCCAGATGTAAATACTGGACTACACTTCATATAACAAACGCCTGTTTTCTACAGATTTTCTAGAAAAAAAAGAGCATAACACTTAATAGGCAGTAAAAACTATGATCATGGTTAATATTTCCACTATTCAAGCAAAGCCTTGAAAATCCAGGATCCATAAAACCTCACAGTTTTTAGATCTGTGCTTAAATTTAACTGACGTGACAATGTCTGCAGATTTCATTCACTAGTGCCAGTTTCAATTCCATAGCCTGGGTAAGTAGGAGCCAATATTTGCATGTAGCTGCAGTCCAGCATGCCCCTTCTCAAAAATACCTTTGCACTTTGACAGCTGCATATTGCAATAAAACTTAAAATGGCACTGTATAGGGGCCCTCCTTCCCTAAACCATACTGTCTTTGGCAACACAAGTACTGCCCTTCCTGCAACTCCAGCTGAACCTGTAGGCTTCAAACCCTGTAGATATCACAGAATATTCTGAGTTGGCAGGGACCCATATGATCATCGAGTCGAGCTCTTGGGTGAAAGGCCCATTCAAGGATTAAACCCACAACCTTGGTGTTATCAGCACCATGCTCTTAACTAACTCAGTTAATCCCAATCTGTATTTTTCCTTTTTGGGAGCAAGGTTTTATTTATCTGGAAATACTGAAATGTTTTAGAGCCATTCTATCAAGGTTATTTATTTTCAACTTGTCATGTACAACAGCCAGCTGGTCTGTCTGAGTGTTAGCTACTTTTGCCTCATTCCTTATAAACTAACTCACACTTCCCCCAGAAACCCTGACATCCTGATGGGATGCTGAACTTGATGACAATTGCCCGAATGAAGAAATCTGCTAGGCTCACACAGTATAATTAATTATATCAGTTTCTTTAAATTTATGTAGGAAAAAAAATCCATTTCATGATATAAGTGCTCTGTCAGATAATCTTAGATGCAATTCTGATTGCAGAGGTGATGGGACCAGTGATAGGTTGCAGCCAAATACAATCATCATACAACAATTTGACAGTGCTTGATTGAACACTGGATTTATCACTCTGTGAAAGCAGCATGAAATACAAATCAAATCAGGTGCATCTAGGAGTAGCCCTAGATCAGAGTTTGAATTTTCAAGGACATCTAAAGAAAACAGCTGCAAAAGCAAGGACATCTGTGAAGTAGATTAGCTGGCTTAGCATGGGGTGCCTAAACACAAACCTTTCTGATATCCGTACCAGCCATCTGTTCCTCAGCGGTTCTAGCCTGCTCCTGACTGTCACACACAAAGCTGGAGGGTAGCCAGCTCTATTTATTTAATCGTGCCTTATATCATAAACCTTCTGATCCAATCTTTTCCTATCTCTGCTAGTGCTTCATAACATACCACCACTGCACGTGTGCTGTGAGCATTCATCAGTCAGCTCTGCGGAGAAAGTCCCAGATTACCATTTAATATGGATCCATCCAGCTCACCCAGAGTGCCCCAGGACATATCTGTGGAATGTCACTGTTAACAGGAATGGTCCTCATTAGTGGTAACTAACATGTAAGTTTGTTCAGTAGCAAATATAAACCTTCTGATTTTAACCTGCCACACATGCACCCTGGCAAATAAGTCATGCCGAGATTGTTGTAGAGCCTACATTCATTCCTTTGTGGTCCTCTCTCAATGCTGGTGACAATGACTCCAACAAATTAAAAGTCTGTCTGAACAAGATAAATATTAAGCCAAAAAGAAGAAAAAAGTTGCTTGAAATCACACCAAACCAGCTTTAGCAACTCATGGAAGATATAAAATTGAATTTATACAACCTGAGGTGCCACAAGTCTGTCCCAGTGTAAGCCAAGGAACTGAACTGCCTGTATAGGGCTGACATGAAGATTTAATGTGCTTCCCATATACATGGGTTATGATGCTAGACTTGATATAAAGATGCATGCCATCTGTGCGCAAAGAAAGAGGGAAATAAAATCCAGAAAGATTTTACAAACCTAAAAATTTCTGGGAAATAAATCTCTGTCTTCAAGGTAAGAGCCTCATTTGATCCTTACAGTAGTAATTTGGAATTATCATTTGATTTTATAGTGAGGCAGCCAAGTTAAGTCTGTGAAAAAAATCAATGTGGAGTGTCAAATGAGCCTTCTCTGATTCAGGAATGTCAAGAAAGCATCCCAGTGTCATAATCTGTTACAATAATATTAAATCTTTTGGAAAATAGTCTGGAGAGGAAAGATGTTTCAGAAGGAGAGATGCTTCAGAAGGTTGCAGATAGAATGCTATTTTCTGACAATCACCTTTGCAGATTTGTT
Source organism: Promerops cafer (assembly GCA_013398275.1). NCBI lineage: Eukaryota > Metazoa > Chordata > Aves > Passeriformes > Nectariniidae > Promerops > Promerops cafer. Next base: position 1,293,100 of record VZSE01007648.1, on the reverse strand, counting down.
CAGCCCTGCTGCACACATTTCCAAATTGCATGACAGCAGACACAATTTCCTCCCTTTGGCAATTCCCCCTCCTCACACGCTGCCCTTCCCTGACCCAGAGACACCAGTGATCCCAGCTGTAGAGGGATAGTCATCTCCAGCATTGGATGGGCAGGCAGAGGAGAGCCCTCAAGTGAGGGAGGCAGTGGGGGGGTGAGGTCTGCCTTGAAGTGGTGAGCAGTGTGAGTCCTGTTATTACTCTGGGTTAGGGGCAGTGGAGGCTGGAGTATTGCAGGCTGTTGGGACTCAGGTCAGGGCTCTTCTGAATCACCTGGAGAGCTGGTATCAGTGAGTTCCTAGGTGGAACAATTATGATAGAACTGGCACCTTAAATTTTTCCCTTTTCAATACTCTAAATGCTGACNTATGATAGAACTGGCACCTTAAATGCTCTAAATGCTGAAACTCCACCATAGTGCATTCTTATTTCATTTTGCCCCTTTTCCATTCATTATAAACACACAAACAGAATACATATTTTTGGATTTTGTTGCAAAGGACTGCAACCTCAGCTGAGCATTACAGGAGCCTTTGCACTTCATGTTGACCTCAGAAACAGAAAGAGTTATCTGATGGGTGGGTAACACCACTTGAAGTGTCTTTATAAGTCTACCCTAAAGACACAGAGATGCAGTCAGACTGCTGATTAGACCTTTGACAGACACTGAAAGAACATTTACTGCATATGAAGATTAGATAAGATGTTCTTTGTCAAGTTTTTTCTTTTCTGTATAAATGGATAGGATGAAAGACAGGAAGTTTCTCTAGTCTTATATTTTCATGCAGTAGATTAGAGACAAGTTAGTTCCGAATTTCCACTTAAAATGTCTCTTGGAATGCATAGCTAATTTCCTGCAGACATGATTCTCGGGCTTTTATGTAGAGTTCCAATAAGTCTCTCAAAAATCTGTCCAAATAACTTCCAGGCGTAGGATTTTTTTTCCTTCCTTTTCTTTTTTTATGTTCTCTTTTTGAATATACGCAGCAAGGTTAATTCACAATGAGGTACTTACTGTATTGCTCTAGATAATCACTTTTTACAGAGATTTTCTGAAGAATGTTACACAAGGTAAAATGCAGTCCACAGAATGTAGAAGACCTCCATAACAGCACTCATTATTACTGAATTTATGAGAAAAGTAGATGAGCTTACACATTAAACAACTTCATTAGAAGGTTGGGAAGGCTGTGGTTCTAGACATGTTTATTTTGTCCTGGAAAACCACAATGGAATAGAGCTGCAATATGGAAGTCTCATGAACCATCTACACAGCTTCACTGTGTGAATCCCATGATAATGTTTTCATGTGATTCCCCAGACTGTATTCCTGTGAAACATTATGGTCAGGCCAATTGAGTTGAAATCACAGTGAGAGGAGAATCAGACACCTGATAATGAGGGCGCTTTCTGTGGTATACACTTTCTGTTTCTCTCCAGCATCCAGGATTTTTTCAATCTCTCCCTACTTGTCCTTCGGTATACACTTCCCTTTGTTGTCTCCTACTCTGGATTGTCCTTTCACTGAAAGTTTGGTGAAGAACCATTCCCCATTTTGTTTATCTACCCTCTTCATAATTGTGTAAGCTTTTATCATATCTCACTGCACTCAACCTATGACTGCACTGCAGCATTCAGCTCTGCAGGTAGGAATCCCAGCTGGTTTAATCCCTCTGCAGAGGGCAGCTGCTATATCCCTGAACTGTTTTTAGTTCAAGTCAGCACCTTGACTTCACTGTCCCAGAGTACTGAAGATCAGAGCTGCACATAACAATAAATAAAAAGGGTGTACATGATTTTGTACAACGTAAAAAATTACTTCTCCAGTTTATGCCATTCCTCAACCAAACCTTCTTGTCTTTTTTGCCTGCCATTTTAAATGGAACAAAAATTGCTGAGGATCTTAGGTGCTGACGTTTTGCATTTGATGTTTCCTTCATTTTACAAGATATCCAATTCTTACGCACAGAACTTTCTACCATGATATCCTTCTTGTCTTTCCCACTGAGGCCCTCAGTGTTTAATTGGCTTTTATTTCTGGATGAGTTTGATTTCCTCTTTAATTATGGCACATGTTTTACCTGGCCTCATGTAGAAACATATCCCTACTATAAGCAGTGGTCCAATAGAAGACAAAGAAAGAGAAAGGGAAGAAGGGAAAACATTTAGAATGGTAACATATTTCCTGCAACACAGGCTTTCTTTAAATAGAGCTTATGTAGATGTCATTGTCAAATACCTAATGGCAACACCTTTATTTCTCAGTTCACAGATCTGGAAGACAAATGTGTCTTCATACAAAAAGAAGTTGAAAAACAGCAGTTCATCTTGCAGGCATATTAAATTTGTTTTATTTTCTGCTAAGTTGTTGTCTACAATAAAACCATGTAGTTTTCTGCAGGTTGAAGACTATTACTTTTTATTTTACTAGCAGTAACTCCCATAATAAATTAGACTGCAATACACAAATATGAAAAATTGAGGAATTTCTTAGAAAAACAAAAGTTATCACACTATTTCTAAAGAAAAAATAGCCTTTCTTAAGTACTTCAAAGATTCCAGGTATGGTAACATAAAGCCCTTCTTAGTTCTATAAATGTATTGAATATTTTGATAATAATGCAAGTTTTTCTTTCCACACATACATTTGCTTTTCAGCCTTTTATTTTAAATTTTTGACCAGTAGGTACAAAGCACACTCTTAAAGCTCCTGTAAAAATCACTTGTCACAGAATTTCAAGTTACATGTTCATAGCTCAGAGACTCTCAGTGCCTGAGCCTAGTGAACATGGTTGGTGATATGTATTCCATGCACCTTTGAAGATATGTGCATGCTATGTGGTTATAACTATGACTATTCAGAATTTGGTGTTTAATGGCTTTGTGATATGAATCACAAAGCTGTTAGATCTGTACATGTCCAAATTGGTGAAATATAACATGTTCAATATATCTGTTGGTGTCCTGGGGTGGGCATGTAGCAAACGTCCAAAAAGTAACCAGCTGTTGAACCTTTGTTGTATGCTTCACTAATTACTTGTTTCATTCATGGACAAATATATTGTATTTTCATGTAAGCATTTGCTGATCTGGGCCTCACTGAGGTGTGAGTTATCGCCAAAATGGAAAACAACTGAATTACTTTTATCAATCAGCTTTACTTGATAGATTAGATGGTCAAAAGAAACATTTTCCCTACATCAAATAAGGAACTGGCAGAGATGTTAGAGGTTGGTTTATGACTTAATTAATCATTTGTCATTTTTAAAATTCTGATCGTGTCATTTGCATGCAGTGATGGTGATATGAGAGTGGCAGTGACAAAATTTTTTCCAGTTTTGTTCGACTTCAAAGGAAAATTTGGAAATCTATTTACTTTCCCAGGTCTCCAAGAGGTCAACTCATTGCTTCTCAGATAACAAAGTTATTTTCTCACCTCAACAAATCTCTAGGTATTTAAAAAAGTAACTTTGAGTCATAAGCAGCTGCTTAAATTGGTCAGGAAGGAGCAATTCCATGCAGATGGGAACTGGAGTGAAGAGTACAAACATGGAGAGTTTCTGCCCTTGATAACCTCCAGAATTATCCCAGCTCCTTTCAAAGCCATAGATTATTGCCTTGTCCTAAAATTTTGGAATCTCTATTGGAACTATTTCACGCTGTTCTGCCTTTTTCCTGGGATACTCCCCAGATGGGTTGCTCTTCTTGCATACCACATATGGCTGCATACTCCACTGCAGTGTTTTCAGAACGCTGTCTTCTCTCTCTGTCCAGGCTGGATTCCTATTACAAATCAACAAATTTTAGGGATAAGGCAATTACTTGAAAAGTAAATGTGGTCCTCATGTGGCCTCACAGGAATTCAGTAATATTCCTGACTATAAGCTTATGCCTGAAATGATAGCTAATTCAACTTAGCCATAGAGATGTATGATGCACAGATGGAACATACCAGTGCTGAACAGAAAAAATATGCCATTTGATGACATGTCCTTTTTGGGAAACTGATAACAGTCTATTGTGATACACTGATAACATGATCTCTCTATGAAACACATGGAAAACATGACAGCCATTTACCTTGCCATGTTTTTTTAAATCCCTATGTTGGCATACAGAAACCTGAAATGTCCTCCGTTAAGTGAAAATAAGGGGAAAAATACTCTTAAAAGCAAAAAGGCAGGAACTTTACCCTTTACTGGTGACCTTTAAAGACAGAACTAATAAGCAGTTCTGAAAGAGCAGCACTCAAGTAACCTCAGTGATCCTCTCTCTTAAATGTCATTTGAGGCAAAAAAACCCCACAGTATATTTCCAGGTTTATAGAATAAAGCTACCTCTAATACTATGTTCAGGTTAATTTGCTGTTACAGATATATGACACCATACTGCTATTGTTAAATACATGTCTAATTCCAGAGGCCCTCTATATTTTCTAAATTAGAGGCATCCTCTCCGATAAACACTCACTCAGAGCAAATGCTTCTATCTTGGAGAGTTTAAATGCTATTTAATTTCTTCTTCATAAACAAATGCTGATTTGATTTTCAGATGGCCAGCTTTTAGCAACTGCTTGTAGGTTTGATATTTGAGTTATATAATTTTTACATTAAAAGTCTAAATATTCACCTGTACCACCCAGGGGAATCAGAAAGCGAAATTTGGATTTTTATGATGTGCTGGCTGCTCTGCTAATGACAATTAATTGATTTCTCATGTACGTAACACCCACACTGTGTGGTGCTTTATTTCAATCTGGGCCTAAACTAGGACATGAAGTCAGTAGTCCTTGTATCCTTAAATCCTTCAGAAGCAGACCTAGATTTCTACTGGTTTGCTTTTCCATTTAGGATCTTCTCTGTGTAAATACATTTCAGTCAAAGAATTGCCAATAAACTCTTTAGTATTCATTATTTGAAGGTTGGACTTGTGACTAAAGCTACAGCTAAAGATGATCTAGTTCAGTTTAGATTACAAATGCACTTATAAAATTACTTGTACAATTTTGCGTTTTTTTGTGCTTTGTTCTTTTGTGGTTCACAGACCAAACTGGGCTCAGAGTACCTGAGCTGGGGTGTTTATTATTGAAGCTAAATTAGAAGTTGATGCAGGTGCACAGAAAATGCAGGCTGGCTGTAACATGAGAAGTTCACAGAGAGACACACTTTATTTTTCCTCTGCAAATTTCCCAGGATGTGCCATATTCTGGGCACTTTGGCCTTCTCTTGGATCCTCCAAGTAATATGTAAAAGTCACCATGAAATATGCACAATAGAAGCCAGTGATGGAGATGTAGGGTAGATAAAGGGATTTTTCCAACATTTGAGTAGCTGGGGAAGAAAACAGAACAGCACCTCTACCCATCTTATGTTCTACAAGTATGAAGGCCACAAATCCTTTAGGCTTGGAGCTGTAACCATCAAAGAAATTTCAGACACATTGGTGAAGAGTAAAGAAATGTTTTTGTTTGGCAGGAACTTTGGCAAGGTCCCTTCAGCTTTAGCTGAAGAGAAAATCCGGTATTGTTTGTAAAAATTTTTGGCCTGGATTGCTTTTGTTTTAAGGGAATAAGTAGCCCCTCGAGTAAAAGATGTGATAAGAGACTAAATTTGGATCCTCAATTGCAGACAGCTGTTAAATAAGTCACAAGTGAAATGACTTTGGCAATGTTAGCTCTTGAAAACAGATACAAGCTGAACATTCAACATGCCTGACTTCAGCACCTAATTTTTCACTCCATCTCTGTTTTCTGTGAGTTCTTAAACAGAACAACTTCAATTTTAAATCTATAGTCTCCTGCCAAGAATTGATTGAAAAAATATGGTTTAAAAATAATGCTCTCTAGGTATATTTTTAACAGTAGAAAGTATCTTTAAAGTAGAGCAACTATTATAACATTAAATACATTTTAATAGAATTCCTCTGATTATTTTTGAAAATTAACAACTTCATAATCTGTGGAAATTATTTTCTCCTAAATTGCTTATTATCTATGTCCCCTATTAGATCTATTTTAATGCTTTCTGAGCAGCAAAAATTCCAATTTTAGAACCATACAAGATAAAATATAAGGGCTTGCAAATAAAATTATATTTGCATGTATATAATTTTTAAATTTAGGTACCTTGATTTGCTGCTGGAGCACAGGCTGGGAGCTGAACATCACCACCACCATTGGCTAATGACTTCTTATTTGGGTTTTCATCTTTCCTTTGTCTTTGGTCTTGCTGGCCGTGAATACTTCAGCTATATGTGAGGCTGAGTAGCTCTATTCATTTTCAAGTCCGCCTTGACCAAATCCTTCAGTGTCAATCTGACAGAAGGCACTTGAGTGTGCAGGGAATTTACTTAGGATCTGGGAGATCTCTGTTCTACTCATTACTCTACACCAGGCGGCCACTGGAAAAATTGTTTGTTCCCAGTATGAGAAACAAGGACAGTAACCCTTCTTGCACACCAGTGGACATGCAGGCAGGGAAGATAGAGACAGTTGCCTTCCCAAACCCAGCTTGGAGTCCTTTACCCAACACAGTCACAGCCAGCTGTGGTCACAAGTGGGGACAGATAACCTATGCTGCAGAGGACAAGATCTAGGGAATCAATGTCTTTGGAAGGTCAAAATATATTCCCAAACCTTAAAAAGTATAGTTTTTACTATTTCAGAAGAGGTGGATTTTAGGACAGTGGCACAAATTCAACCAGTGAACCGGCAGTGCTATCCTCTGAGGAAGCACCTTTCAGAGCAAGTGAATAACACCTCTGACAGTGGTTTTACATAAGAAGGCAAATATGGCCAGATGCCTTTTCTGAGTGAAACCCACTGAGGAGCCGGAAGCCTTATCTGCTTTGGTTGTGCCCACTTGACTCCTTCTTGTCAATGAATCCCTTTCCCTTATCAAACCTGTCTTGCCTTTCAGGGGATTTGACCTTTCTAAATTATACACAGAGCTCTTGTGTAACAGCCCTTATATCAGTGTGTTTACCATCTGTTCTCCTTTTCTGAATGCAGACATGTGTTACTGTTTATCCACTATGTGTCACCAGTTTACTACAACAAATTCAGTCAAGTGGAAATCAGGTCAAGGTGAAATTTATTTCAGGCACTTTTGTTCCACTTCATTTTACAGTTTGCCACATGCTAATCATATGAATTCTGAACAAGGATCAAAAAACCAAATAAAATTATGTTCTGGCTTCTGACTGACATTTTCAATGGATTGTTTCATTCACCTTTTGGAAAACCTCATCCTGTGCTTGGCTTCACTGGAAAACATAGCTGCTGAAAATTTTAGCAGATTGTTGGACAATATGGAAGGTGAAAGATGAACACTTGATGCAAAGCTAAAAAAAAGGTGTATTTGTCTTTTAGCAGTGTATAGTGGGGAATTTGTATAATTCCCATCCTTTCCTCATGTGTACTGAATGCGAGGAACATAATGCAAAATCCTGAAAAAAAATGTCCATACCTGCTGTGTAAGAACTTGCCACCACCCTAAGATTATGCAGATTTTAATTTGATTCCCTGGAAATAAGTCTGGATGTAGCCTTTTTGTTATTGAGCGAAAAAAATGTTATTACATAGAATAATTATTACTAATCATAATTCAGTGAGAATGGGACATGATGGGTTCAGAAGTGAGATGGCTTCAGAGGATGTGTAAGAGCAGACACTGATTACCCTCAGCCTCTATGACTGCTTGCTAGTGGGATGAGGTATGTTGGGTGTACTCAGCCCTTTAGACCTCAGAGAATAACCCAAGACATTTACTTGGATTGTGGAAATTGGCCTTAGCTATGGAAATTTCATAAACTGCTTTCCCCAGGAAATGCAATTTTGCAGACCTCGAAGTACATACCAGAGCTATTACCACTGTGCTTGTGCAAAGAATCCCTTCCTCTTTACATAAACATAAATTACTTGTTTCTGTAGACCCCTGAGAAAGTTTAAATCTAGTCAAGATTCAAGACATGGAAATTTAGTGAGTGAACAAGCTTTTGCCTTAAAACATGCATTTCTTTCACATGATTATATTTCTCAGTATTAGCTTTTCTAAAGCAGTCCATTCTTATCAAGGAAAAAAAGGATTCTCGCAAAATGCTTGCAATTTCTGCTCACTCGTTTTATTACCATTTCAGATGTGTTTCATGACCTTTTATTAACAGTCATGTTCTAGTCTGCAGGTCAAAGAGCTCTTAGCAAATAAAAGTACGTGGCGCCAACTTCAATAGCAGCAAATGGAGTCCTCAGCCCCAAAGACAGATGCACTTTCCTCTCTCCTTTTCTCCCTCTCTTCTCCATAAGCAGGCTGAGCTATGGTAAGATTGAGCAAGGATTAATTTCTCTGAGTAAATCTATTGTCACAGATTAGGTCAGTGTAGAAAACTAACTATGGTCAAAGAATGTGTCGATAAAGTTATTGGGACAAAATGTAAATTAATTGGAAATGTGGGTTAATAATATTCATTCATATAGTACAAAGACTCCCAATTTTGCTGATTTGCACACGTGTTGAATACTTTCACAGAGCTGTTGAATGCTTTCACAGTGTCCTGTTGTTTATAGATGTGACCTGTGATACTGATCCCATGTTGCCATTTTTAAAGGTACTGATTAAAAAACCTCATGCAATTGAACATCATAACATGGTAGAGATATTTTACTTGTGGCTGAATATTTATATTTCATTAATCTGGAAAAGAATCAGCTAGCATGGAGATCCAGTGAGCTAGGTCATATAAAATATACAGAGGGATTGTTGGCTCAAGCCCATATGAACACACAATCTATTTTTATATGATGGGACCATGGTAATTCCACTGAGGGAATGGAGGGTGACTGCAGCATTTGGGGTTGTCATGGTAATTCCATTTCAAAAAATTAAAAGAAGTCTTGAAGTCAGTTGCTAATCTCAAGGGATTCGCTGTGTCAGTGTGTGGTGGTGGGTCCATCAGTGGAGATGAGGTCTCTATAGGATGATGCAGAACAGGAGCCCACACATCCTCTCTTGATTTCAAGGTGACACCATCCAGATTTCCAGGTATACATCCTCCATAGGAACACCAATCTACTGCTGAAAAGCTTAAAAAAAAAAAAAAAATGTAGGTGCTGCTGCAGCCAACAAGGTTTTGCTACAATTCCAGAAAGGACAAAACTTCTGTGCGGGTTTTTTTCTGCTCCTTCCTGTGTTCATATATTCCATCATGACCTTCAGAGAAGCATCGCCTGTCCTAGTACTCTGTTTGCTACCTGTAAGTTGAGGATTTAAATATTTATTTCCTTTCTCTAGTCTGGATGCAACTTTTACTGGGTGACTCTTCTCTGAGCTGGAGAGAATGGATAGACGCTCATAAAGATATGTAGCACATTTTTAGATCATGTGTTGTGTTGACCTCAACTGGACACCAGTTGCCTACCAAGCTGCTGTGTCACTCTCCTCCTCATTAGGACAGGGCAGGGAGAAAATAAGACGGAAGAAAACATATGGGTCAAGATAAAAGGCAGTTTAATAAAGCGAAAGAAAACACTGCACACGCAGAAGCAAAGAAAACCAAAAGATTTATTATCTACTTCCAATCAGCAGACAATATCCAGCCATTCCCTGGGAAGCAGGGCCTCAGTACATGTAGCAATTGCTCCAGAAGACGAATGTCATATTACAAAATGTCCCCCACTTTCTCTTAGCTTCTATTGCTGAGCTGACATCACATGGTATGGAATATCCCTATGGGCAGTTTGGGTCAACTGTCCTGGATAAGTTTCCTCCAAAAACCATGTCTACTCCCTGCTGACTACTTTGGGGAAAATGTTGAAGAGACCTTGTTGAGGCTGTGTGAGTGTTTCTCAACAACAGGCAAAATACTGGTGTGTTATCAACCCCTTTGTAGCTACGAATACAAAGCACAGCACTGTAAGGGCTGCTGTGGGAAAATTAACTCCACCTCAGCCAGACCCAGTACAGTTAATTACGATATTAGTTCAATAATGTTTGATGGAGAGCTGTGTTTTTATAACTAGACATTATCTGGGTGTGAGGAAGAGTCCCTACAGAGCACTGAAATTCCTGTAGATTTAAGCAATTTTTCTAATCAGAATAGAAAAATGGCTCTGTGCCCACTACCAGGGAGTCCAGAGCAACTGCAGTAGCTGGAATTGGTTCCCTTTTTTCCCTCAACTGCAATATAGATGTTTAGGTCACGATTTTATGTTAGGTTGTTGAGTCAGGAACATGGCACTCCTTGAGGCTGTAGTATTATAGTCAAGAAACATAAAACATCCCAAATCAAAGTCCAGCAAAATATGTGTTTCTGCCTTTTCCTTATCAAAGCTGGATTCCTAGACTGCCTTCACACATGGAATAGAGCTGTAAGATAAAAGAGTGCTGTTAAACGTTTGACCTTTGTAACCTGGCACCAGTCTCTCAGCTCAGTACAAAGGTTCACCTTCCCCTCCCTCACCCTGTTCTGCATGACTGAGATCATCCCTCAACTCTGATCATGACTGCCATAAAGCTTAGCCCAGTCCTCTTCTAACCAGACCCTCAATTTATCACCTACCAGGTACCTGGCAGTGGTGCACTAGTGCCTTCCTTTATAGTGGGAAAGCCTGGTGGTGCTATGAGTCATGCTAAGTTCCCTCGTTAAATCCATTAAGGATTCACAAAACTAGTAAGCATTTTTCTAATGCGTGTTTGTTAAAAATAACAAACAAAGAAAGCATAAGCAACTGTCTTAAAATTTAGACAGAGTTGTCAAATTTTCTGCAGCTCTGCTAAATATCTAATTGACTTCTGTAAATGTGACGATTACAACTAAATAGAAACTCTCTTAGTTCTACTCTGGAAAGCTAATATTGGCCCCTTTTGAATACCAAGAAAAAGAGTAACTTTGCACCATAAGCATGGTAATTAATTTTAAAAAGCCCTGAGAGACAGCAAAAAATTACATGGTCTTTTCCACAGTAGATGTCCTTAGACTGGGCTTATACAAAACAGTTCACTGTATGAAAAATATTTGATTATTCTAATGAATAGAAAGCTTAACATTACCTATTTCACAGATAATTGTGAAAAATGCCTGTCATGTCCATGGCAATGTGAATAAAGCTCAAAACTATTAAGGCTCAAGAAAAAAACTTCTTACCATAAGAAACAGAATTAATTATTTGTGCATTATGTTAAAATATTATATAGAATTACCTTACAAAGAACTCACAGTTTATAAGATCACATAAGTTCTCATATTTAACTTGTCATATTTATAAGATGGCTCACAGTAGTTTAGCAGCTTTCAGTAACTTTTTCAACATTGGTTATTTCACTGTATACAGTTCAATTTATTATTTTTTTATTACTGTTTTTACAGAAGATACTTCTCTGCAGTATAAAACAAATCAAATTCTATGAAGCATGAGGAAAATACCTAATGGAGGAATTTATTGTTTCTGAAGAATAATAATATCCCAGAAAATATTCCAACACTCTCTAGTCTGTTTCCCACTGTTCACCTAACATTGCTGGAATTTTAAGTTGATCCTTTCTCACCTTTTCCTTCTTTTACCTTCAATAACACCTCATATCACATTTATGTATGACAGAAAATAACTGCAATTACTAATGAAAAATCATCCATTGAAAAAACGTCATTCAACATGTAAATTTAGTTTATTGATCATCAGTACAAAGAGACTAATTATAATAACTTTATTTAAGGAAACACATGGCTATATGGGGAAGAACTTGGTAAAATATGTTGGCACTATGATTTGGACATTTCACATTTAATATGCTTCATTACTCTTATCATGTATGTACATCTATCACAGTTGTCTCACCTCCATTCACAGATTTCTCCTGCTTTAGCAAGATAGTCCCATCATGTGAATCCTTTCCTCTTTCCTTTTTCACATCATCTGTGCAATCAATCAGAGAACTGTTTAATTTTGCCCTCTGCACAGTGTGAAGGCATTGGTTTCAAATCCTGAGACGTGACCCTGGAACAAGAGTGGAGCTCACCTAGTTGAGACGTCCCTGTAAGATTTACTGAATCAGATCTCTGCAACAGGCCTGAGCAGATATTGTTCAAAACCAAAAGGTTCCTTTCACGTGCTTTGGTGACCTTCAGCTCGGGTGATTTGCAGGTCAGAAGGGAAGCAGCAGAGGCTGTGGTTGTCTGCTAGGAGATGGGGTTTACCAGTGTGGAGCTGGAGAGCAGGGCAGCACTTCGAGCACATGGTGCACCGGCAGGACTCTGTACAACTCTCAGCAGAGATGTTCCCTGAGATCCTGAATGTGGTAGAACAGTTCTGGCATGTGGCACTGGAGCCATTCCCATGGCAGTGCCAGAGCTCTGCTGTTCAGACTGCCCCAGGGTGTCCCCACATCTGCACTGGGTGCTGTGTCCTCCCAGACAGGTGCCCCCATTTCCGTATCTGCACTTGGAGGCAGATTCCCAACTGCAGCAGCAGAGATGTGCATTAAGACTGATGAACTATCATGTGTGGAAGTGGAAGCCCAAAGGACAGCTAAGGTAACATATGCAGAGGGTTACTGTACTATTTTTGTGAAATAAAGTCAGAAAAAAACGTGATAAAACTCAATATTGAAAAAAAAGAACCCCACAAGTGAGCTTAAATATACTTGATTTGAACAGCAGCTCTGAGCTTTGGCGTTTTTGTTGACCAGACTATCCTGTTCTGTGTATTTCAGAAAAACTCCAACCTACTTATAAAAGAGGAGAAATGAGGAAAGCTGAAAACTTCTAAAAGACCATTGATCAGTCCATGAAACAATATAAAAATAAAGAAACAAAGGGTGCTTCCATATAGAAAAAGGCCAACATAACGAAAATGTCTGTAACTATGGAGATAATACACTTTGAAGCAACCTGCCTATAATAAAGTTTCACTTACTGGATTACTGCAAATATTTAATAACTTGTAGTACTGCCAAAGCTCAGACTAAACTATAGTTATTTTCCCTGTCAAAAACTATTCAGCTGTGCAATGTCAAGCCACCAAAAGTGGTCTTTATTGCATCCGTATGAGAAAAGCTAACCACATTTCATTTTTCTAGAGTAACAGTTTTCTTTTTGTTAGCATGCTATGAATGTACTAGGAGATCAAAAAACTGTTATTTAAAACAAAATGTTAGAATGGTTCAAATTAAAATTAAATCATATTCATTTGTTGAACTGGCAAGACTATGAGCAATTTGGTCATATGATTGTAATTAATACAGACTAATGACTCAACAAAAAACCTTTCAAAATATAGGTGCATTTATAAAGATTTGGTTTTAATATATCCATTACTAGTAACCTTTCAGCTTTCAGTATGTCCCAAAGTCACTCAAATATTATGATAAATTGATCACACAATAATATTATCTTCCAGGTTTGCTGCTTATATATGAGCCTAGCATCAGTTTATGCAGTCAGGTGTGGTGGTCTAGGAATTGTACTCCCCAAATCAATGCCCCCACCAAGACTTTCCCATACCACACACGGGTATCCCACTCCCTCTTCCTGCTGCAGTGGGATGGAATTGAGAATTGGAAGTAAAAAAGGTGAAGATCATGTGTTCAGATATAAGAAAATTACTGGAAACAGCAATGAAATAAGAATATTAATAGTAACAGCAAAAATATTAATTAAAAAATTATACAAAACAGGGAGTGATTCACATGCACAAATGCTCACTTTGGACCCCAACAACGAACAATGATGGCTACCCCCTTGTTTCTGTATGAAAGTCTAAAATACTTTCTAAAAAAAAAATAACTGCAGAGACACACAGACAATACCTTTACTTTAATGCCCTTTACGTAACTATTAAATACCTTTATGTTGAATTGTCAGACATTGCTTAGCTTGTCTTTTTGACAGAAATTCCACAGATGGATTATATTTAGCCAGCCATAACTGGTATTTTTGTTGTACACAATGTCTTGCACAATAAAAAATATGGAAAGAAGTCTACAGAGATAAGAGGACAGAAAACACTATTACTGACAGCAGGAAGAGGAGTGGAAGGACTTTAGTAATAAGGGAAAGTAAAGATATTTGTTACTGAAAGGTAAAAAAGAACAGGGGGTATTCCATGAGTTACCACACAAAACCACAAGAAGGCATCAAGAAAAAGCTTGAAACATTTACAAGGAACACATGGATTGTAGGGAAGGCAGAACACAGAAGGAATGCAAAAACTGCTGAAGAAGCTGTAACAGCACAGAAGTGAATGGAAACTGCCAAAGGAGAAGATGGTACCACTGATATTTGTTGGTAGAGTTGGGAACAAAAGACCTATCAATAAAGGGATTTTTAGGTAGGGAATCCTTCAAACCTTTTACTGCATTCAGATGTAATGAAGTTCACAAACAGAATTACATGGGCATACATTAATCAGTACTTATTTATTAGTTTCTGTTACACTTGTGAAAAAGCAGATAGTCCACAGGTATCTGGATTTGCCATGAACCCACTTCTGTATTAATATTAGACATCTCCTGCACAGTTCTCAAGAACTGCGTCTTAAAATTCTGTTCTAACTGTATTCAATACAGAAACTTACATCAATTTTAATGTAGGTTTTGGCCCTTTTTTCTAATTAGGATATATAAAAGTGTCTCTTTCCAGTTCATCTTCTGGAATACATTTATTTTTAAAATGTGTTTTTGGAAGACTATTTTAAACACATGGACAGCCTATTAGCTTTTTATCTTGCTGGGTTATTACCACAGAATTAGCAATAGAAAAACCATCTATTGCATATTCAGTATGCAGAACAGACTTTTGCTGAGCCCTAAGGGAATATAATCCAGCAAGGAAGGAAAAATATTCCTCTCTTCTTTTTCCACAGGGTTGTTTTCATTTCCTCCTGCCTTCCACTGGAAGACATCAGACCTTCCCAAGAGAGGCCAGCTTCAGAGTCTGAAAGACAAATGACCTAGAACAGCAAGACTTCTGGCATTATTCTTTCTTTTTGTATCTATTCTGCGTGTAAAAGCTATATAAAGAAATGAAGGAGAAATATTTGTTAATTATTCAACTTAATCACAGGCAGAAGCTACACTGTGAGATTGCATTTATTTTATTGTGCATGAAGACTTGTGCAAATGAACCAAAATTAATGCAGGTAGACAGGAAACAAAGGCAACTAGCAGGTCAAAAGTGCAGTAGACTTGCCATGCCTGTCTGCATAGCTTGTCCTCAGCACAGAAGACAGGGAACTGTGCATCACTGGGAAGAAATGAGAGGAAGCAGCCAGCCCTTGACTATGATTATAAAATAGCCCATCTAAATGTTATAACTAAGCTTTTGAGCGTTTCAAGTAAAAGTTTAGAATAGTTTCTTTTTCCCCCCTGTTCTTTTGAATTTCTAGGGTACTATGAAGCTTTATTTTACTTCTACATCCCTATCTCATGGAAGGTCACATTAGCAGTATAGGATTAATTGAATATTACATTAAATCAAATTATCACAAGTTATTTTTACATGTGCTGTTATTATAATCTCAGAAAGTGAATGTTTAAAAACATTACCAAAGGCAATGCTATGGTCAGAGACATAAATGTAAATGGTCCATGAGAGCAAAGACTTAAGGTGTGGTGCTCTGGGATTACAATTACTTTAATATTTTCTTCATAGAAAACAATTCTTGCTCAGCTTCTGCCTTCAGAGTTTGCCATGGAGAACAGGATTTATTTTATGTATTTTTCACTATTTAAAAATTAACTTTTAGTTAAATTCACTGTCCTTATTAATAAAGAGCTCCTTACCCCCAAAGGACTGATTTAATCTCAGGGTAGGAGTCATATATCACTAGTTCCATAAGCAAAGTCATCCTGCTCTTTTCTCCACTGACTACCTAGACACGACACCTAGATGTGTAGTTCAGAATACCCAACTTCTGGACATCCAAAGTGAGATGAAACAAAACCCCTTATTTAAATACATAAATGCAGTTAAATGTCATGAAAATGCCTCTCTGACTTACTTGAGACTGTAGCTCATGTCAGCAGACATTAAAGGATGTAACAGGGCATGAGATGCTCTGTGGCTATTTACCCTTGAGCAGATGATGGACTAGTTCAGTTTTTAAGGGCTGGGACTTTGATAAAATCAGGGAAGAGAACCATGGATACAATTTTGAAAAGCAGGTAGATCATTCTGAAATCTGGCCACAGCAAGTCAATTTTATTCCTAGTGTCCAGTAAATGAGCTTGCTTGTTATTTCCCACAGAAGAAACAATCACCATGAGTGAAAAGTTTCAGAGCTTGTCTAGGTACAGCTGCAAGAAAGAGATAGACAATTTAGAAATTATCATCCTCCCTGTGGCTGTGGTTTTTCAAACTGATAAGAGCAAAAATTATATAGCAAAAGGCTAAAGGTATTCCCTCTACATACAGGACAAGATACATTCCAGTTCTAGAAGTCTTTGACCTTCTTTAAACTAGGTATATCTGCTGCTAATGAGCAGAAGTTTTTCCTGTAAAGTCCTTTAAAGTTTATCTGCTTCTCAAGCTTCATTTTTTGGGGAGAAAAACAGATAGAGTTTAAGAAGATAGATTAGAGGTATTTCTGACAAGTCAAGGCAGCTGCTCATAGTTGCATTACCACAAGCCAGCATTTCCCATTTTATATTCAATGACATGTTTAATTTACCCAACACAATTTGATATTTCTTTGGATTGTCAATTATTACCTGACCAATCTAGATCTGTATGCAAGGATATTTTTTAAAGTATTTTATTACTAAATTTAGCTGCAGAGTAAATTGGCATCTCTTCTTTCTGGGCTTATTTCACAGAAGTGGTTTCAGCAGGGAGGAAGCATGCTTATGAGAATTCACTCGTGTGTATCATGAAGAAAAAATGTCTGGATAAAACATTTAACAGGACTGAAAAACAGCATGGGCCCTTAGAGCAACAGAACTAGGAAATTAACAGTATGACATAAAAATTAAGAGAAGTTTGACTAATATTCACCATACTTTCAGTCTTCATGGCATTAATTAAAATTGCTACTTTTTAAAGCATCTATCAAATGGATGGAAAGAGACGAATGATGATGAGCAAAATTTTAGTACTCATTTTGCCTCTAGTTATGCTAAACCATACCTTGTGGGCCATTAAACCACTCTGTAAGTCTCTGCAATCAAGGTTTAGCTGGCCCAAAACCAGGAAATTACATTGTGTAAGTCTGGGAAGTTGTATGGGTAAGGAATTCATAAGAAACTGTTACCTAAAGCACATACAAGGAAAGAGAGAATGTTGGCCAAGTGACAAAGTTAACTACACAGTTTGACTATTCCTGAAATATTACACATAAAGCACAAAGTAGATGCATTTTCTGCATTCTCTAAATTACAAGAGTATTAAATCTGTCAGAAAATTCTTCCTCACTGGTTTCTATCCCAAAACTATGTATGGCTGTATAATTCAAAGTGAAGTGTTTTACAAAGACAGTAATATGTATCCTTATAATATAGTTCATGAGATATATATAAATATGGACATATGATTTTATTTATATATATATATATATGTATACCACATAAACTTCTCCATAACTATTGAAAATGTTCACTAATTCCTTTGTTGCAAATATTTTGGACTCCATGTAAGCCATCCCAAAGCACCACCATGGTATGACAGAGTGGACATCCCCGAGTCTGCCAGGAGGGCCAGTAGAGTCTGGAACTTGCCTGACATATCTCTATTGAATGTATAATAATAAAACATATAAAATAATAAGCAATCCAAAAGAGTAAAAGTTCACGTTACTGACCACAGAATTATGGTCTGGTAGAAACCAAGATCATTGGTAGACCCCATGAGTTTACAAGGTGGACACAAGTTTGATATAAAATGATCTGCTTGAAACTTGATGCAAAGGTGTTTCTTCTAGTCAGGAGGGCTCAGAATTTTCTACACTATGTTAATGACATTCATCCATGAGGATTTTTATGGGAGGAAAGCACAAAAATATAAATATTTTTGGAGGCCATGGTACACCAGAGCACACAGCTGGAAGCACAGAGAGCAAGTACAAAGTCTGGACATTAAAGGAGGTGGAGTGGCTCAGCTGGTCTAAATCAGTCTAACTGATATAGAAGGATTTCAGTTTGGACCACATGAGATCAGAGCTCTAATATTAAGACTTTTTTTTTTTAAAGGGTGAAGAGGAAATGCCACCTTCAGTAATTAAGATAAGTAATCAGCAAACTTTACTCCCATAAGTAAGGTTTTAAACAATATTTAGTTTTTGGACTTTGATGAGATTACTCACTAATCTTTCAATGAGCAGATCAGGACCAGTGAATTTTAGACTGATAATTTCCATGGTGTTTCCTATGGTCAGTCTGCAGCTCTCCAGCTAAATTTGTCCAAAGCTATATAAACGAATGAACTCAGAAAATAAAATCTGTTCTCTAATGTAAATAAGAGAGGTAAAACCACAGATCACATATGGGGACAGAAGCGTAAGGAAATAATTAGAGATTAAAGAAGCACTATAGCATGCAAAACACTAATTCTTCCAGGGACTATCTTCCAAGGACAACTCAAGGAAGCAAGACCTATTTTCAAAATAAATGTTAATTCCTTAGCCTGAAGCAGAGAAAAAATATTAAAGAAGGAGACAGCCATTGGATTACCACACATTTTCAGAATTACTGGTCTTGTCTGCCAGATAAGTCATTGAAATTAATTATTAGTCATGACCAGGATGTAATTTTTAAACAGTAAGTTTTAGGATTCCATTTCTTTACCTTAGACAATGCATTCTTCTGTTTTCTTCAATAAAAGCAATTTAGACCAGTCCCTTAGCTTTTAGCAGTTTATCTTGGTTGTGAACAGAAATGAATTTACATGAGCAAGACCAAAAAAATCTTACTTTGAAATGTCATTCAGAAAAATTCCATTTTTTTTCCTTTTGTGCACCTAGGGCTTTACTGAGTTCCCAGTCACACTGGTAAACATCCCAGGTTACTCTAAAAAATCCTACCCATCTGGGACAGTGAAAGCACCAGTGGGAAAAGCCAGAGGAGCAATGCTGTATCAATGGAACATCTTGATGGCACCAGACTAAGCAGATCATTCAGAGCCTTGCACTGACAGATATTCAGGACACCCGGTACAGAAGACAAATTATACACATGCATAATTTCTGAGCAAGCACTGGAGCATTCTGAATAGAAATCTTCCTCACATGGTTCTCAGTCCCTGTTCCTAAACCTGTGCCATCTTGTAGAATAACTTAAATTATTTTTGACAGAAGGAAATCCAGATTTCCTCATTCTCTGAATTCTCTGACTGAGCATCTTTATGGCAGTCAATTTTTTGAGACCACAAATGTCTAATTGAAGTAAAACAGCCTCAACAAGAGATTTCTGTTCCTTTCAGTCATTGCCTATCCCTTCCTCTGCAGTTATGTACATTGATAGAATTATCACAAGCTCATTGCATTTGCTTGGAAGCTGGCAAAGAGTCGAAATCCAGCAAGCAGTAGGAGAAAATGAGTTTGGTGGTCTTACATTCTCGTGATTGTCCAAATCACTGAATTATTGAATTAAAGATGGGCAGTGCAGTATCACGACAGCCACTACATGAGGAACAGGTACACGAGAAGAGCTATCCAATTGTGATGTCCCCTCACATTCAGGGGAATTTTCCCCTACATATAACAGCCAGTATTCCACTCCAAGTTTACTCCAGGTCCCACAGTTCCACTGCTTCAGTTGTTAAATCTACCATAGTAATGATTTTTCAGATTTTGTTTTATATTTTCCTATAGATTATGGTGTAGATGTACTTGGTGAAGAGATGACACATCTCTTAGAAAACATAGGTCCATGTCTTTGCTAAGTAGAAGATGGCTAAACAGTTATAGCTTCAAAGAAAGCAAAGACAGGCCCACTATCATCAGAAAACCCAGTTTTGAGGCTAAATAATTCAGGTACCATGTCATGTTTATTGAGCTACATTCCTGTTGGAACCCAAGCTGGTTACTAATGATTGAGCAAGGTGTGGCACTATGCCACAGACTCATACCAACTAGTTTGGTGATGGTTTCAGCTTTCTAACATGGCATTGAATTATTTCCATCTAGCCATATCCTTGCTGATGTAAACAAATACCAAAGACTGTGCTACTTGAGAATACTTTTATCAAATTCATCGTCTTTTGAGCAAGTCCCCAAACTAAAAGCTTGATCCTGTCATTGCAATACTAGACTAAAAAATTGCATTTAACTCTTGCATCGTAAGAAATCACCTTCACTCAGCATAAGCAACAGTCCATCCTATCATAAGATCATTGTAAAAATTAAACAACTCCTCAGGACGTAACTGTTTCAGAGAAATGCTGAAGATTTTAATTCCCCCCTTATACAAGACAAAGGGTTAAATTTTTATGATCTACCATTCTACTTACATAGAAATCAGCCCAAAAAACCTATACTGCACAGATTTATAGCATGGCATGGACCAATTTTGGGGCTAAAGGAGACCATGCAGATTATCAAGTCTAATCTCCTGCAGGGTTTTTTGGAAAAAAAAAAATTTAATAAAGGCATACTTTGAACAACCTAAAGAAATTCAACTTTTGTTTCGCACAGTGATATTAAAATCCAAGAATAAAGCTAAGAAAATTCATACTTAGGGTTTATAATTACAGCTTGTGGTTCATAGAAGACCAGAATGCTGGCTCCCATGTAAACTTTTTATATTTTTCCTAATTAAAATGGGTCTAGCTTTCTCATAACTCTCTGCTGGTGGTCTGGTAATGTGACCACAAACTCATTTTGTCCTCTTACCTCATTGCTGTGAGTGCCAAGTATAACTTGTTTGTAGGTCTTCTGGAATACATATTACATTTACTGCTGGACTGCACAGTTTTTTTAGTGATTAAATAGATCTCACAAAGCCCACTAAACCTGGCTTTGCAGACAGAGGGAAAGTGAGTGGATGGCATGTAGCAGAAAATTAGAACGGCATGCAGGAGCCCAAAGAACACTATGTAAATCCAGAATAGGGGTAAGGCTAATGTTAGAAATTGAGAGAATATTCAGAACAGCAGCTGGAAGGAAGGGTAATCCTAGAAGGCAGAGAGCTAGCTAAAGAGGATGGAGAAGCAAAAGAAGCAATTACTCCTTGCTTTGAAGGATGTGTATGCAGGAGATGAGTCGGACACAAACCACCTGCATCTCACTAGGTGTTTAAAAGGTGCAATTTAAAAAGAAGAAAAAGAGAGAGATTTGCAAGAAGGGGAGAGAAAAGCTGAAGTCTAAAAACAGTTAGCTGTGATAGAATGGAACAAGCCTGTTTCAGCTTACTATATGCAATATAGTATACAAAAAACTAAACTGTATTATTGCTACTGTAACAGAAGATAGTTCTCTCCTCACTTCTGGGAGGGGATTGTTTTACTTCTATTTTTTTTTTTTCTTAAAGTCACAGAAGTTTTGAAAACATGCAAATTTGCAAAAAGGAAAGACACAAGTAACATGTTTATTATTATTATTTTTATTATTATACCTATTAAGAATATAAAGTGCAACGTTAAATAAAAATTGGGAGCATCAAATGTAAGCATAACTCCAGTAAAAAATTTAGTTATTTTGACACAGAAGCAATGATTTAAAATTTAAAATAACTGCACAAAGATGAAACAATTCGTTTCTATGTTTCTATAGCTATTTGTAGGCAGAAATGTTGGCTATTTCTGGAGTTTATAGTAACAGGATCAGATACTATAGAAGAGCTCTTTTTGGAGATCATCACCAAGAAATATTTAGATCCAGTGATTGAGATTATGATCAGGTTATTTCTGACACCCAAATCCAAGAGTGGGGGTTACTTTCCAAGGTTCTCTTTGCAGCTGTAAAGTGCCTATACTAAAAATGTTAACATGATGGACACTCCTGTGATATTGACAAGAGTTTGCAGGAAGAAATCTCTTCTTTAAAATAGTTTCTGTCTTGTGAAATTTCACCTCACATTTAGAGCTTTGAAAAGGCAAAAAATGTTTTCTCAAAGGAGAAGCAAATTAATTCTAAGGTCTGATTATCTCTGCCACCTCACACTTTGTGAGATGACACTTGCTCAATAGGGTCTCAACAAAAAGCTCTCTGACAAATACTGTAGCATTTACAGCCAAGCTTGGTATCTCTGTGCCTTAAAAATTTGGTGCCTCTCTTTTTGCATTGGAAAGCGAGAGATAGAGATTTAACTAATTGTGTTTGCAGAAAACTTCAATGAAAAAAGAAAAAAGGTATTTTTAATTTTCTGCTACTATTGAAGCAAAATGCAGCAGCACAGTGTCTGGTACTTTATGGGTCTGACCTCCTCAAAGGCTGCCCTGCTGTTTCCTGGAGCTGCAGTTCTGGGTTCTCAGCCACTCCCAAAAACAGATCTGATTTTTATGCCTTGAATAGAGAGTCCTCCATATCAAAACCTTATCTCAGCTCTCTGTGATCTGATTTCCTTCACTGCTTTGTGTTGTCACCACTCAAGAAACAGCTTCTAGCTTTTGTGCTTAAAACTACTTAAATCTAATTTGGCTTCCATAGAGGGATTTCACTCTGTGCTGACACTCTGGGCGCAGCCACTTCATGGACATATTAAAAGCACAAATCTTAAACTCCTGAATTTCTAAACAAAACCACTCTCAGAGGAGTTTCTAAGACGTTCACAGCCTCAGCAGTTTGGGAAGGATGGACCTCCCATCCTCTCTCAAGCCTGAATCTCTCTCTGGCTCGGACACATGGGAGCCAGCTGGCTGTCCTTGACAGCAAGAGCTCGTTTTGCATCCACTTTCTATAATATTGTGTTAGATATTTGTCTGAAGGACATCTTGGCATCTGCAAGTAAACATCACATTCAGGAAGGCCTGTGTGTACACAGTCTTAGTCATTTATAGAAGAGCAGGATGCTTCTGAAGAAAATGCTAAATTTAGATGGAAAACTCTCATTCACCAAAAAAAACCCCTATTCAAATTAAACTTTTTTCTTTCCCCTCCCTATTTTTAAATATTTCCTTTTAAGTTTACCAAACTTATATGATTTTCCCCTTGAGCATAGTAACAATATTTTTCATCCAGAATCAAGGAGAAGGAAGCAGGAAATGGATATTTATTCAAATATTTTTTTTTTTAGCCAAGATGTGTCTTAGATGAAGAACTTTCAACTTTTCTATTGAATACTAGAGTGTCCAATGTTCTTTTAACTAACCTTGGTATAGCGTCGGTTAAATTTGGAAACAAAAACTTGCTTGCGAAACAGCTCAATCTAATGCCAAACTCTAAAAAATAAGCCATTAAATGTACTAGTAGATATGTGTAGCTAACAAAGAAAAAATGTTACTTTCTTTCAAGTGAGCTTGTGTATTCATTTCCCTATTGCACTGAAAATTTGTATTCTTTTACAAAAAGCTTTCTATTTGATGCAGAACTATAGCTAGATATTATTATATTATGTGGTTATATTATTATAATTAGATATAATAGAGAATGTAAGCATAAATAGGGACAGATCTCATGAGAAGAAACAGATTTTAGAACAACAGGGAGAGGATGGGACCAGGCAAAGTGGAAAGAATCTCTTTTACAGAGAGAGCACTATTTGGAAACACACTGTTCTGCTGGGAACTTTGATGTTTCAAGTCATTGGTTTTAAAATCATGCAAACTGTGAGTATATGGCATGCTAAAATACTAAATTTTAGCTTCTATTGTTAGACTGCAGCACCACAAAAGGAATGCCAGTAGTGAGTTCAAGAAGCTATTTGTGTCAAAAAGCAGAAGAGAAAGAGCTATGCAGTGCACAGCACAGAAAACATCAGCCCTGAAGCTGTAATGGGGGAAGAACTGTGTGCAACCACTATGACCAGGTTGTGTTAATGCTACTGTACAATGTTCTCCTCTTGCTGGACAGAGCACGTCCTAATAACCAACCCAAAGCCCCTTCTTTGAGGTCCCTACACAAGCATGCAAAGCAGAATAAGTAGAGGTGTTTGCTGGACCTGTAAACAGGAGGCATTAGTCCTGAGAGGTTTCTGAGAGAAGAATTTTCATCCCATTGCAGGTATCACAGGAAATTTTTGTGTGTATCATAAAGCTAGATTCTATCAAGTCTGATTTTAAATAAAGAAACCATAGTAAATTTAAAAATTATATTCCTCTGTCATATGGCTTCTTTTTACAGATAATTGGCTAGAACTATATATATAGTAAGATATCTCAGCAGCTGATGTGGCACTTCTCTTCTGAACAGTCAAGCCATCTGTATATTA
Organism: Promerops cafer; assembly: GCA_013398275.1. Taxonomy (NCBI): domain Eukaryota; kingdom Metazoa; phylum Chordata; class Aves; order Passeriformes; family Nectariniidae; genus Promerops; species Promerops cafer. The sequence goes on along the minus strand of VZSE01007648.1, from coordinate 1,268,776 downwards.
GTGCTTAGGCAGCAGCTTTAATTTCATTAGGCAAAAAATAATTTAGGTTTGCTGTCACCGATAGCTGAGAGTAATTCTAAAGAGAGTAAATAGACAAGCTGTCCTTTAACAAATGTATTTTTGTGGTGGAAGGGGTAGAATTAAGCTGACAGATGACGTGAAAAATACACTGATTTCTTTGGCTAGTGCAAAATCTTTGCCACCCTGACTATTCTTTGTTTCAATGTTCTGAATATTGTAAATAGTGACACTGCATCTTCTCTAACAACATTCCTGGGAGAAAAACTGTGGGTTTGTTGGGAAGTGAATAGCGAGGACGGTGCCTAAGTTTGCTTACAGGGTGGAGACATTGGCACAATGTTGTGCCAGAACAGTAGTGAGGAAAGGATAGCAGGCTTTTCTGTACAAGCCCTCTCTGTTATTGCCTGGTGTGGTCATAGCCTGTTCAAATCTACTTGCCATTGACATGAGAGCAGGGGAGCCAGGAGTGCTCTGGGCCTGGCTTTGTGGTGTGATGGGCCAGCAAAGAACTCCTTTGCCCTTGCCTTTTCATTTCTTGTACAAATATTTTAGAAATAACCTAATTTCTTCCAGATTTTGTTCCCTTCCTCATCCTAATCAGTCACTGTGATAAAGATTTACTTTGTGTTCTCAGAGATGATGAACATAAATTTCATCTCACTCAAAAAACTATTCACTTTCCCCTTTACACCTGCAGAGTCTAGATAACTTCTGATTAAAAAAAAAATCAATTTATTAAATCAAAAATATAAAAATATAAAGAAAAATAAAGTCTTGAACACAATTATCTTAATGCTAGTATGACCTAATGGTATCATTAAACATATTACAAAATTTCAAAGGGTTTTTTGCTTCTGGTGCACAGTCTTGATTCAAGTCCTTGAAGAAACACTGCAGTGTTTGTAGTTTGGGATGCTAGGCTTTTAGAAAGGCCATTGTATAAAGGGGAACTTGCTTTCTGCTTTCATTCCTGCAATAGGAATTTAACCCTTAAAGCAGAAAAGCTCGCTGTAAGGCAGGCATTGCAATACAGGATAATATTCCTGGCCAAAAAAAAAAAGTATTCCATCTGTCTGGTTTCACCACCTCTATCTAAGTCCTAACCTGTATATGCAGTACTAGAATATAACTTCAGGCCCTTTATAATCTGACACTACTCAGCAAAGAGGGACTAATATAAAGTTTAATTGCTGGTAAAGCCTATAGTAAATATTTGCAATGTTCTTTAACTCCCTTCCCACAGCTCTGTACAACACACAAAACCTTGGCAACCTCAAGTTTCAAACCAGAAAACAAAAGCACTCTTGCTGAGATAAGTTAAATGTTATGTGTACCTAACACAGTGTCACATGGGTGAAATTCTCTGGTTTAGAAAGAGATGGCAAATTTTCAACTTACTTCTCTGTTACCAGAATCAGAATTTGCTATCCCAGTGACTCTGAAGGAAGAAGAGTCCAGCTGTCCTGATTTGATTCTCCATTATCTTGAGACCTGGCAAAACTGTTATCCTCAAGAC
>VZSE01007648.1:1146720-1253373 GCA_013398275.1 Promerops cafer | reverse complement strand
AGCAAATTAAGACTAACACTGGATTAGTTTTTTTGACAAGCTGCAGAAGCTGTATGAAATTTCCGGGAAACCCAAGGCTTTTGCAAATTTGTGTTTAGCCTGACCAAACATTTCCAATATAAAAGTATTTTTGTCATTTTGATGAGAAATTACTTTCATTTTGAAACTATTTTTTTAATATAAAGAAGTGTTAAATAAATCAAAAGTAAACTTAAAATTTATGGATTATTTCTTTGTCCTTTCTTCAAAAGGGAAAATCTTATATGAAGTTGTCACTTCCATTTCTGTGGTGAAAAAAAATAAAGGCAAACCATTTAATATAGTGCACAATTGAATTCATCACATGACAGTACAAAAAGTAATAATGTACTGTCCTTCCATGGGTCAATTTTGCTCAAACACTAAAATCAATTAAAATTTTCAGACTGCTTCATTACAGATGAGTAATGGAGTCCAGAAAATTTGATCAATTCCTTAAAGATTTCTCTCATTTAAACAGAGGAAATTTCAAGGAGCTTTACAGAAAATTTATACTTCTGTGCCCTGATTAAAGACAACAAATTCCCACTTGCCGGGGGTAGTCTTTTCACTGCCTGGAAAAAAAGTAGCAATGTAAGGTGTACTCAGTTCATCCCAACTTATCTTCGCTCTAATTTTCCATTTCCCTCCTGGAAAGGTTCTAAAGGGTCTTAACATAAACTGTAAATCTAAGTTATACTGACATAAAACTTCTTTCAATAATATGGTAAGGATAGTTTTGTAGCAGACAGAGTTCGAAGCACTCAGCCAGACCCTATTGGCTCCAGCTTTGACACCACCTAATGTTTCACATCTGGCCAAAAGGGAGTTAAAATGGCAATCCTCAAGCCAACTCCTTGTGATTTGGAATGACAATGCCTCTTCTCTACTCGAGAACAGAAGCAGGTGCCTCTACTGAAAACTATGTTGGCTATCAATACAGATTTTGTGGTCTCCAAAACTACCTTACTACTGCAAACTCAGGCTTTTTATTCAGTGTTGAAAACTTTCAGAGCTTTTCAGTCTAAGCCTGATTTGAATTGCTAACAAAATTAAACTGTTGGATATTTAATTTTTTTCCAATCAAGATTTTAAAAACTTCATAAGACATGTATACATTTATGCCCAGCTTGCCTTGCGTAATCTTCAACACTATTATGAATATTTATCGGTATCACTTGACAGTCTAGACTCCTTGATGTGGCCAGAGAGCTGATCTAGTTTCCTCTACAGTCAAGAGAAATCTTCCCACTCTTTGAAAGTTTACTTCTTAAATTCTTTTTTTCTTTGTAAAGTATTTGGAACTTCATTTTCTGTTCTCAGTCTTCATCGAAACACAGAATTTCGAAGGTTAAATACCCCCATGAACTGTAACATGGACTGCTGTCTGAGATGTTTTGAAAGCTGCTAAAATAACTCCTTCATTTTCTTAGTTATCTATCCATTTGTCTAGCTAGGTGTTGCAGGGAAAGGGTTGAAAGCAGATTTGGCAAGGGGGGGAAAGTAGAGTTGTCTTCTTTCAAGATGACCTTGTGCCCAGGGGATGCTAAGAATATCCAGTGTGGAAAATTCTGTGTATTGTGCTTGCTTTGGGTTGTTTTCTGTCTGTCTCGAGAGGTGGAGTTTTTGTGGAGGATTACAGAAAGCTGTCAAAGATTTGAGGCAATCTTCGTGGTCAGGCTTGTTACAGAGATAAGGAGCTGGGGGGTGTGGAAAGCACGGCGCTGTGAGGTACGGCGCGTGCCCCAGGCCCTTGGAGATGCTGAGGGTGGGAGTGTGCTCCCAGCTTTTTGCCCCTGCTAACACAGACTAAGCTTAGCAGGGTGTGTGTCCCCTCTTGTTTGTGGAATCCTCCAGCCAGCAGGGTGATGGAATAAATCTACTCTTTACACTTCAGCTGTGGGTCATGGTAGCCTTGATTCCTTTCATCCTTGAAAGCACGCACTAGGTTAGACTGAAAGGTAATTATCCAGATCAGAGAAGTACACGCCTAGGACAGAGGGAGGGAGGGAGTAAAATTACCAGTTCTAGATGGATAGAATGTGCTGATGGCATCATTTTTGGGTAACAGTTTATTTGGGGCACAGGAAAAACACTTCAAAACCCTCTCTGTCTTTGATGTGAAAATTGAAGAATGCACAGCTTCAACATGCTACTTTACTCTTACAAGGCAAAATGCCTTTGAGTGTTGTTGTAACATAGATAGGCTGCTGGGAAAAAGCAGAAGTGAAGTCATAAGGATGAGTTATGTAGTGCCAACTCTCATAGGGAGAGAAAGGATATTGCCAGGCCACCACCATTAACAAGTTCTCAGACCTCTCCCTCATGCTGTGAAGGACTAAGGCATTGTGTTGGGGCTGCAGTGCATTTCCTTCCCAAACCTGAGGCAGGAAATGGGAGTGCAAGGAAACAAAAGAAGAAAGAGAAGTCCAGAGATAGTTCCATTATAACCACATGTGACACTGCAAAATACTTCCTTTCCCCCATTAAAAAAAAAAAAAAAAATCTAAATTAAACTGAGCTATGAACCTGGACAAGAAATGGTCTTCAGTCCTCCTTGAAGCTCCCTTCTTATAATCCATGTTCAAATTTTGTCACATGATTGGCATTACTTATTCTTTCCTTTCCTGCTCAGCAAAAAGTTCGAAGTGCCTGACTAGACAGCCAGGAAAAGGACAGAGAGACAACTAAGTTACCAGAAAACCCTCCTGATTATCTCCCTCTCAGTTTAAAGGGGATTCAATGGATTTTTTGCTTAAAAATATAATCTTTTTTTTTTTTAATTGCCTTTCTTTTCCTCCTTTTCCCTGAGCAAAATATTACTGTTCATTTTTTCCTGGAAAGATATCCCCTCTAGTCTAGCAACTGAAAACTAATAAGTCATTGTTATTGCTAAATCAAAGGCACTGGAGGACTGCTTGCACTCCAAGCCTTCATTGACTCCAGGAGATTTGTACTGGGACCTCTAGGGGAAATACAATATGAGACTACACAGGTTTTCCAGTAATCACATTTATTCATTCTTCCTAGTGCAATAAGATACACCCAAAGTTGCTCCATATTAACCAAAAGACTTCCAAATATGTTTTGCACTGTTAAATGCATAGATAAACAGCTAGAGGATACAGTTTAATAGTTCCCCTCAGTATTAATCATCAAAACACACACACAAAAATATTATTCATGCTTCCACTGAAATAGTTAAATGCTGAAATTTAAAAAGGATCTTTCCATAACAGGATTGGGAATAATACCTCTGGGCTAATGTGTACAGTAAAGGAAATTAAAAGAGGCTGCAAAGCAAAAGTAAAAGTAGAGCTGGCCCTTACTGAAGTCAGTGACAAAATTCCTTTAAACTGCAGTAAGACAAGAACAAGCCCCAGCAGCCTGGACTGACTACAAAGCCAAGGGAGATTTTAAAACATGAGTAATAAGAAGAAGTAACAACACAACAATTAATAATACTAAGAAATTAGGAATCATGTCTTTTAATATTTAAAACATTTCTCCAAATACACATTTTAATTTGTCTTTAGGATTACTACAATGTTATCAATAAAAAAAGGATCTATCTTCTTAGTCTAATTGTGTTGGTTTTCCCTTCACAGTATACATGCAGTGTAATGCATTCATATTTCTGTATATTTTTACCATGCATGCCTGCAGAGAGGGAAGGACCATAGTTACATGGGCAGGAAACAGAAAATGTTCCATTTTCCAAGCTTATACTTGCCTTCAAATCATTACACTGCCAGATTTTATCAGGAACGCTGCTTTAAAAAAATTAAAGAGAATTTCAGTTCCAGATGGAGTCTACAGTGATGTTACAAAGATAATATAAGAAACAGAAAGTGGAAACAGATGTGTCATTTTTAAGGAGATGGATTACATTAGTGTAAAACTCTCCAAATGTTCTGTGAGTTGTGACATCTGCAGCAGTATTTTCAAACCTGGGTAGTTCTCTCCCATTCCCGCTGTGGGTTTTCTGGTTTGGATGGTTTTTTCTTCCTTTGTAACTTCACAGATTGTAAGGGACCATCTAGCCTGACCCTCTCACAGGCTGCAGGACTTCCCACAATTAAGGCCTAAAAAAGTTGCCTTGAATTGCAGCAGTAGACAAACTATGACCATACTTTCTAGACATACTAATGAATTTTTTGTAGATAGACAGAAAGGCAGAAACCAAATGTCTCAGGAGAGCCATCCTCTGATCCTGATCACAGGATTGTCACCACTTCCCCTCAGTCATTATCTCCTATGTTGCATTGCTGCAATGTTTCATACTTTGATGAATAACCTTCCCTTACAAAAATAAATTACTCTCTTTCTTTCTGCTTCAATACATCAGGCATGAACCACCTGTCCTCTGACAGCTGCCAGAAATTGTTAAAATGTGAGCTACCACAATGAGGTTTTAGTCTATGCTATATTACCAATTGCCCCTTTCATGTCTTAACCAGAATGCCAAATGAAAAAACACTTCACTGCCATTGTCTTTAACAACCAAACTTAGCTCAATTTATTCAAAGCAAGACAGTAAATGTCAATTGATGCTGACACTAGGACTTTCCTTCCATTTTTCTTGTAGTTCTTCAGCAGCTTCCCACAAATCCTCCATCTACTGCAGTCACCATTTTGTTCCTTTAAAACATTAGTACTGTATTAATTTTTCCCAGCTCTAGATTAGAATAAATGTTTACGGGGAGGCTTATCAAACTAATTTATTTTAAAATATCTAACTTGACTGGTATGTGTTTGATGTCCTCAAATACTGGATGACATGATTACTTACAGAGCAGTTCTGCCTCTCTGGGTTACTATAGACAATAATAGCACTTTCTTTTAGCAATGGAATACAACTGCATCTTTTCTTAACATATTTTAAAACTTCCCTCTTGCACTCTACATGTTCTGTCTCTGTGGGTTTTTTTTTTCCCTTAACAACTTTTAATAAATCCTACCTTCTTTAAGGTGCCTTCCAGCCCAAACCATTCTATGATTCTATGATTCTAACTTGTACCAGTATCAAATTTGCCTTTCTTCCATTTTTATAAAAATTTTCCTTCTTCCTGGCCTTATTTTGTTTGTTTGTTTCATATCTGTTTCCACTTTCCCTTTGAGCCAGGGTTTCATTTTGTTTTGTTTTGTTTGGGTGGTATTTTTTTTTAAACAAATATGGACTTCTCTCTCATTTGTGGTTTTTGAAGCGTTTGGTAAAATATTCCTAAGCAGCTCCCAATTATCATTCACATTTTTCTGTTTAAAAGCTTTTTCCCCAAAGATTTAGCTCTTAATTGTTTTCAGCTTTAGGAAACTGATCTTTCAAAGCAGTAAGAGAGGGGGAATGAGAAGCTTTTTTTTTTACATTTTTTGCTAGTTTGAACACCCTTTGGCTTTGATATGCCTAATATAATTTTGCTGAAGATGTATGGCTAAGCATTAACAATAGCATTAACACTGAGTTTGAAATTCTCTTTTACCTAGCAAGGCAGGTTGAGTAGAGAGCTCAGTGTTCCAGAAACATTTTCCAATTTAAGAAGTGAGTAAAAAGAGATTTCTGTAACTTTTGAAATGTTGAAAATAGTTATTTAAAGAACCAATTGTCATGGCCTGCTCTGTTACTTGGTGCTGCAATATTCTTAGAAAAATTAAAAGCAGGGTTTGATTCATTGTTTGGTACCAGGTAAATAGAAAAATATTCTTCCTGCAAGACTGGTCAGATCTTCTCAAGAAACACTCACCATTACTCTTCAGATTTGCACCATTCCTGTTAAATATTTCTCAAGTGTCCTGACTTTCGCTGGACACTCGGTGAAGAGTGGTACAGGCTTTTCAGTAGAAAAACCACGAGGGAACTGGAGGGAAAGGGGTTTCAGAGAGCAGCAATACATCAGTTTCTATATTAAAAAGTAATGAAGTTTATATATTTGAAAGAAAAATACAATTAAAGTTTGAGTTTTTGAATGCACGAAGAACTACATTTAGGAGCAGGTGAATAATCACACTATCACCCCTCTGAGTTGGCACATGCTTCCATTTGCTCAGAAGAATTGCAACTGGGTGAAAATATTTTTTTTAGAACTCCTCCAATCCCAAGTTTTTAAATTAATTCAGAAGTGACATGGATAAAAATAAGAAACAGTGACATAGAATAACATCCTTCTTCATACTTCTATTCAAAGTTAAATACATTTGAAACTGATCTTCATTGCTGACCCACTGAAATAATTACAGAAGTTTTTCTGCAGTGTTGCAAAATTCAATTATGGGCTTTGTTTAATGATTCAGAGCAGAATTTAGATCACTTTTCCAGTGAGCTCCTTAACTAAATAATCACTATTCTCTTCTTAACAGGATTAAAAGATATGTAGTAACTCATATGAATTACAAGAGCATTAGTGACAGTAGTCATTTGAAGAGATCCAGTGTGGAATAGGCAGAAGTAATTTGGATGCCAAGATCAATTTCTGTATTATTGTAAGAGAGCTTATGCTTCCAAAACTAATGAACTGAAAGACTGTCAAGATTATACTGCAAAATATTTTTAATAATTTAGTTGGAAGGGATGAGGGGTGGTCACTTACGGGAGAGATTCAAAGACAAGTAGTCTATCATGTTTAGTGATACATCAAAACTGTTTCCAGACAACTTTTACGTATGTGGTTTGGATTCTCCCTTTGACATAATCAGCTCCATCCCTCAGTGCTGACATGCTTTTTCTGTGTCTGGTCAGTAAGGAAGATCAAGAGGGGACCTGGATAGCTGGGGGAGGGAAGAGTGTTTTATTTACAGTGTAGGCATGGAGATGTTTATTCTTCAGTGGCAACACACATTGACACATCAACCACAATGCTGAATGTTCCCAGTTGAGAACCTCCTCAAGAATAAGAGCAGACTCTGCCCGATCAGCCACCTCTATTTTGTGTACCAGAAGAAAGGAACAGATTTTTTCAAAGCAGTCAGTCTTTGCCTCACTTATGATGTCCACAAAGTGAATGATTTAAGCAGGTAATCAGAAAAGTTTGATAACTGATTTGAATAAAACAGAACAGAATGATTAGAAATAAAAATACCGTTTTGGCTTAAGGAAAAAAAAAGTTTTTCAAAAAAGGTGTCAGACTAAAAGAAAATTTTGATTTAGAGAGTACATCCCCCAAAGTGTCTGTAGTAAGAGTCTGAGAAACAAAAAACTAAATTTTAAAATCATTAAGGCTTTCTTCCAATAGCCAAAAATAAAATAAAAATATGTTTAAAGCTGTAGAGACTAGTTCCATTTACTAAGGATTTTTAAATCAACGTAATCTAGTTCCTAAACAAATTTCTGTACAACCAGGTAATAGACTGGTTTTGAGCATGCCCTCAAACTCCTATTGCTTTTCCTCACTTCATATTAAAAGTCAAGACAATAATTGGAAATAATCACAGGTTTGAAATTTGCTTTCCCATCTCCCAAGGCAATGAACCGAATTATGGGGCTGGAAAGTAATTTTTTCCTGTGCTCCAAAAAATATTCAGTCAACTTGCATAAAGCTAAACCCCACCTATAAAATGGGTCAGACTTTACTAGGATACATAGACAAGATCACTAGAGCACTCTTTTACGTGTACAGAGATGTTAAAAACCTTTAGAGTTGAAGACTAAATCTCCCACTTTCTGAAAAAGCACTCTGATCTCTGGCTATTATTCAAAAGACTGCCCCAATGTGTTAAGATGAACCCTGTGTGATCACTATGTATTAGGAGCCCCAGAAATCACACAACTAGAAACAAAACTTTCCAAGAACTAAGGCAAGGGGAAGTCTAATTTCTTGACCCCAAACCTCATTAAGCAGAAGGCAGGTTATTGACAGGAATTTACTTAAACCAGATGAGGTTCTGGTGCACACTCCAGTCACCAGCTGAGATTGTCTTTTGCCAGTCCTTTCTGGGAGCTGTTGCATCAGGAGCTGCATCATATCTCTGGTTCTCCATTCTCTACATATGCACCAAATTGCAGCTTTCCTACTACTGCAAGTCTTGCTTGCCATGTATTTATCTACAGCTTTGGAGTTAGCAAAGCAAATTACCAGTTTCTGCATGCACAGATGTGTTTAGAAAGGCCCAGTAAAACCATTCAATACCCTCCCAGACTTCTGCTAGATTTCCATGTCCCAGGTGTCCACTGGATTTCCACCAGTGAGTCTCTCCACAACTGAGGCCAAGTACAATATTTAGTGGCCTTCTCCTCCTCTGACACTCACATTATTAACATCAGCTCAGGACTTGTGCTTTACACTGTCCATTTCCATTTTATAGATATTACTGTCTGGTGAATTACCTTCCTTCCTTAACAGCTGCATGATAGATGGAGGTACTAAGGAACTCAGTTTTTCAAATGAGAGGAGTAAAATTATGATCTTAAACATAGGCTTGAGGTTCCAGTCACTTCCTCAGTAGGAAGGAGCAGAAGGATGGACAAGAAAGGTGATAGGGGAGGGAATGTTGACTTCCAACAATGGAGAGATACAAAGAGCAAAAGAAAAATCCATATATACATACTGTATATACATACTATACATGCAAAATACATACATACAGATATATATAAGCAAATAAAAATGGAAACCAATATGAAGACAAAACAAACTGCAAGAGAAGGAAGATTCTAAGAAATGGTGGTGGAAAAGAGAAAAAAAAGCAACAAAGTATTAAAAAACCCCTTCAATCAACTATATTTTTATCAGCCGGGCTGAAATTAAATGTGAAAAACCCCAACATTTTCAATGAAAAAATTCTTTTTAGAAAATGCTTTTATTGGGAAAAAAGTACATGATAAAACTCTATTTTTGTTGCACTTACAAAGCAATTAGTGTTTCTTTTCCTTCTACCCTTATCAATGGGTGTTACAGTATTTTGTTGATGCAAAAAAATTTCTTAGTTCCACTGAAGTGAGCAGAAAAACTGTATATGACCATTTAAGTAGAGAAATGTAATCCATGCTTTTACAAACGATGCAAGCAGAACATTTCCAACCTAATTAGGCCACTAAACTTGAAAAGTTACAACCAAAAGGGAAAAAAAATGCAACTGTTTGAAAGAGTTTAATTAAGAGATCCTGCTGGATTGTGTCAGCTTTCCTTCTATTCAGAATTTAATCTGGTGTAAATCTGAAGCTGACATGGATAGAGTAGTAATGATTAGGGGAAAATATAAAGCAAAAGCCCTTCTCACTTGATTTTCATTTATGTATTGTTGAAATAATATTTCATTTATGTATGTTACTCAGCTGGCTCTCGGACTGGGCAGAGGGAGAGATTTAAGAGAAGTAGCAACTCATCTGAATGCCAGCAGTTTTCCAGAAGAAAGAGGAAAATGCATTTTCTTTACAAAAAGACTCAGCTGCTTCAACGTGGCAGAATATGTCTGCGAGAAAAAAACATCTATGGTGATTATAGTTAGGAGACTGAGGCCTTGCAATTGAAAAAAGGCTCCCTTCTAAATGAATGAGACATGTGGGAGATCTCTTTCCTCTGCTGGTAATGGGCACAGACAGCAATGCAGTGTCACAGCTGCCCCTCTCCCCATGCCAGTGACAGCACTGATGCTGCTGACAAAAATGAGATTTCCCTGGGTGCACAGAGTGTCCGAAAACCAAATAGGAAGAGACAGTGTCAATGAGTTTTTTTATTAATCACAGAAATGCTGAGGAGATTGTCAGGGAAATGAGGGTTATGAGGAGACAGACTGCATTGCAGACTGAAGGTGATATCTTGAAATTCTGGAGTCAAAGGCAAAACTTCTCCTGGCATCTACAGGGCCAGGAACTCATCCTCTGTATGTAAAACAGTGAATGCAAAACTTATTAAAGGGAATAAATGATTTCCACCTCAGAAAGAATTCTGTTAGGAAATCACTCCCTCTGATAAACATACCACGATGATTAAAAAGCAAATCTTTACATTGCCTGCAAATGGTGTTGCAAATTAAGCTTAAAATGACCAAGAGAAAGAAGCTTCTGAAATTATTCAATGCTTGATACGGCAACATGTTAACTTCTGACAAGATTCACAAGACTTCTCCCAAGGCTGAATAATTTGGAATAAACTTCAGAGTACAGCAGAGATATGTCAGTTCTGGTATGTCAAGGGAGTAACTTTGAAAACCTCTGTACACACCCAGGCACCAATATGGTCTTCCTTAGATCCATCACAATTGAATAATGTAGCTGTAGCCAGCCTTGGTCATAATACATGTATTAATCATCTTATTTTACCTAGTAACAGGAGAAATGTTACTACTATACTGAAACATTAGGAACACCAATAATCCAGAAGAGAATTAGTCTGGATGAGACGCTTACATCCCGGTTTCCAAAAACTAAAATCTACCCCAGCTTCTTCTCTCTCTGCTCATTTTCCTCTGCTGAAAAGTGACAGTGATTGATATCTTCTCCCACCCTAAGTATGCTGTGGTTATTTCTCCTTATGTTTAGAATTAAGCTAACAGCCCAGCTCGAACACTCACCCATTTAGATGAAGTATTTATTAGCCACGAATCCTTCTGTTCTTACACCACCTCAAAGTTCTTGCGCACGTCACTGAGGAGCACAAAGGGAAGGATTCTGGCATTCAGTCGGAGGCTCCAGCACCAAACTCTCTAACAAGGCGAGCAGGCATGGAACGGATCCGAAAGCCCAGATGTTTAAACCATATGAAGCTGCAGAAGAAAATAAAGAGCAGCTGAATTACAAAGGAGGGGAGGATACAATGTTTGTGTATGGTTAAACTACTGTAAACTTTGAAATCTGTATTATGGAACCCATTAGGAAACCCATAACTTTGATTTAAAAGTAATAGTCGTAAGATTCTTACTTCACCATTATTTATGGTATAATGAGAAGGTACGTTACTAGAATCCCACAAACTAAATAGATGGATTTCATTAAAACTGTCCTGATGAAGAGTAAAATCGAAGGGAAAAGGAAATAACAACTTTTATTTGATGCCAATTTATTTTCATAGGCCGCTTTGCACAGCAGAAACCTAGGAAGATAAAAAGACAGGGAAAACTTTTCCCTCTCCTCCATAACAGAGAGAAACTTTTTAATGGCATTTGAAGGGCGGAAATGACCTACTTCCAGTTGTTTCTATATTAAGAATCTGGCCACGTATCCAAGAGTTGCCTGAAGAATCAAAGCAATGTACAAATTCAAATCAGAATTTATTTGTCAACACATTGGTTAAATAGAAAATTTGTTGCTAAAGAATGTGCTGTAAAAATGAATGCTTGAATGTTGGCCCCAGTAGGGTCCTTCAGGGACATAACTCCAATATTTGCCTTGTCTCCCCCCTGCTCTCTCCTGATCTCCCTTCCTCTCTCCACTCTGATGACTGTCCTGGGGAAGCAGAATCACAGGAGCATTATGGCTTTATGCCCACCTTTCAGGTCAGCTTTTTACTCCAAAGGACCCACAAACCAAGTTGTCACAAAGTGCAACCAGGACTGTTGTGGTATCCATTGGGGTTTTTTGCAGGGATCCCCTCCCTCTCTGTGAAGCCCCAGGAGTTCACCAACGCCCCCCTGCACCAAAACTGTTCCTGCCCCAGGGTTTTTTCACAAGACAGAGCTCCTCCAGGAAAACTGCCAAGACCAGAACAAAGTGGCTGTCCTGTCTCATGGATTCCATTTCAAATAAGCAAGTGGTGAAGGAGACTGGCAGAAGCCTGGAGGGCTTGTCTCCGTGCTGGTAAACCAGCACAGCAGCCATATCTGCACAGGGCAGGCACAGACAGGCTGCTCTCCTCTTCCTCCTCCCCAAGAACAGTCCATAGAGGTTTATGCTTGGGATAGGGTGAAACAGCTGATAGGTCACACAGCATCACTTCTGGGGCTGTGCCCACCCCCTGCTGGGAGAAAGAGGAGTCAATGATCCATCATTTGCATGTCATTATCTCACGGGGAAGCAGGAAGGACCCGGGCAACTCCAGAACTGTTAACTTTAGTCTTGAGTTATAATTATGGACTTCATATAATCTACAGTTAACTTTACAGCAATCAAAGTGTGCTGTCCACAAAATATATTTTTTTGTCTACTTTACAGCTCAAATGGCCACTATCCCCCAACTAGTTTGTGCTGCCACTTTCCTGCACCCTAGGTTGTGTTTCTGGCATGCTACAGTAGGCCCCTCAGGCATGCCAGTGCCCTTTCCATTTCAGCCCACACTCACCAACCCCCAGGGCAAAGGACTAGAGCTGCATGCAACATTCTACGTGAGTGTTCAGCCAGCCTCAGGTCAGAGGTGCTAAAGCTCCTCCAGCTTCACTGGAAACTCTTCCCTTTGATTCTATGCCTTGATTATATCAGGAGCCCATTAGATTCCAGTATGACTTGAGCCTTCTTCTCATATCTTCACTTGTAGCCTACAGACAAACTTTTGGCTTATTCTTCCAAAGTCTGAGCCTTTGCATTCCATTTTAGTACATGTATCACCTCCAGCTGAGGGCTGGAGCCCTCATGCTCGTCTGCTTTTGTACTGCTACCCTCCAATCCTTCTACCCACAGCAGCATCATTTCCAAGTCTGTGTCACCCACTCATTCTGTAAGGGCCCCCAGTGTGTTGTGCCGAGCCCCCAAGATCAGTGGAAGCTGAAATCTGCAAGCAAACCACGTCTCACTGAATACCTGGAAAAATAGCAATTTTTGTTTCCAGCTTTTCCTTATGAAGTTGCATCCACTGGTGTGCACGTGCTTCTCAGATGTACCCAAGTGCACACACATAATATGAGCATTAAAAGAGCAGACTTTAAAACTGCTCAGTCATTTTGGTAGTTTTGCACTCTCAGCTATTGAACTAATGGCCTGAGCAGCTGAATTTTGTTTGGGATGTCAAAGCAGGCTGTAAATCCAAACTATGGAAACTTTGACACTCCCAATTCTTGTTCTTATTTTAATGTTTTAAACTATTCTTATTGATTTATTAGGAGTTAAATAATCATTGCAAGAAAATTAGAGCCATTAAGTACTCCTCACTCATTTAATTTTATATCTACAGACTTTTGACCATCTCTGCCTTACAGTGACACCTTCTGGAAAATCTAGGGGGAGAGGGAAAGATGCTCCATAAAGCGAGATTGTGTAGGGGACAGATGTGAATCAACACAGATTGGCTTTGGAGCACTTATTCCTGGCAGACTTTTGATGTTCAAATATATGTACAGTACTGTTACAGAGACCCTACAGTTCAGCTCTCTCTAAGAAAACAAATCTATTGCTGCATCATTAATCTGGTCACGTTTGTTTTCTTCCATAAAATGGTGTTAAAGTGTAGGGTAGTCATAGTATCATTCTTCTTGGCATCGCACAGAGATAAAAAAATAAAACTAGAAGTAGTAATTTTTGCTAGATTAACATTTATTCTATTTGAAATACTGTCTAAAAATATTTCTATATACTAAGAGAGACACTTGTGTTAATACTAAGTCTTCAAGGGACAACAGTAGCTGCAGTACACGGGTTCAGCTGATTAGGCAACTTGCTTGATCAGGCAAGCAAAGCAGGGAAAAAAACCCTCGAAGTTCATTAGAGAAGACTAGCAGAAGATGTGAAAACAGAGTTTCCACTTCTAGAGAGCAGTTCAGCAGCTGACAACCTACTGTCATGGCAGAGCTCCCAGTTTCTGGGAGGCTCCCTCAGTGTTTAACACACAAAGGAGTTACACTGGCATCAGCAGCAGTTTCTGAGACCACTCTCAATACACTGTCACAAGAGTGGCTCTGTTGTGTCTCACCAGACTTAGAGAAAAGGAAGGCTTTGAGGCAGGCTGCCATTTAAGCAAATGAAAGTTTTACAAGGAAGGTCTGGGATCCGGGGATGGTTCATTTGGTTCATTAGCAGAGTTACGTTGATGAACAGCTTGTGCAAGAATGGTGTAGGAGTAGAGACAGTTTATTATAAAAAGCTGAAATCTAACTGAAAACAGAGCTGTTAGGCCCCCACAAAAAGTATGGCAGGGTGATCTTCCAGATTCGCAACTATTGACATCACAAGAACCAGCTCCAAAATGTCTCAACATCCTTACTCATGTTGTTGCTGATGACCCTTGTGCCATGAGTCTCCATCCATTTGTATAACAGTGCCAGCTGTAAATTTCCAGCTCATTAGTTATATATGCAAGCATGAAATCAGCACAGCCATGATGATTTAAACCAGATGAGGGTTGACCTTTAATTTGGACACAGGATCATGTGGGAGAGGAAATTGTATTACGTGGGCAAGAGTCATTACAATTACCAAAATAGATCAGGTGAGCTCGCTGTACTCACAGGAGACTGACCCTTGTGCCCAAAGCCACCAGGGTGGCTGGCACTGACTCAGCCCAGAGCAAAACATGCCCGGGTGATGCAGTTGCCAAGCTCTCCACCCTGAGAGATGGGGCAGGCTGGCAGTGTGGTGGGACCTGCCACCCACACAGGCTGTACCTGATGTGCCTGACAGGGGGACATCCCACATTTCCCATCTCCAAAGCAAGTCAGCTTGCATTTGTCTGGTCCCAGCATGGTACCAGCATGTGGACAAAACCTGCATTCAGTCTCAGGAAACTGAAAATTGTCCCAGTGCTGCCAGCAAGAGAGGACTTCAGGAGTCAGAGGACTTTACAACGGAGATCTTTCGAATGCAGATTAGCCCAATTTTTCATTTATTTCCAAAGATTTCTGTTATCCTTTGTGTGTTGGTAGTTTCTTTATATGATTACATCAGAAAGGGCACTTAACCATTCAAAAAAAAAAAAAAAATTGTATTTACCATCACAAAAAGGAGACTTTGCTATGGGGACCCAGTTTCCAGAGGAAAAGAGGAGAAAAATCCACTGAGCAATAAAAAAGATGTCATATATTCAGGACTGATCAATCCAAACAGATTTGGTTTAAAACCTATGAAGTTTCCAAACTTGTGACTACCAACCCTTAGAATTTTAATTAAATCTTCCAGCTTCACTCAGGTGAGGTCTTTAAGCACACAAACCCTCAGCAGCTGGGGGTTTAGAAAATATCATAGGATTTTCAATAAAGTGAAGAATGAGTCAACCCTGACTGTATTTCTATATAAATCTAATCTCTTTTTGCCTGTCTTGTTATTCCAAAGGCTGTGCTCTTTTGTAGCAACCCACTACAAAGGCCAGGATGTGGTGCACAATAAGTGTAATATGGAGAGAGCAAAATGGAAGGAAACAAAACATGGACTCACTGGAATTCATGGGAGCAGAAAGGGAAAGAAGGAGTAGCTGCAGGTATGATCTATGCCTAGTGAAGAGACTTCACCACAGTGGTGTAATTTGAAGGGGCTTAGTGCTGGAATGCAAACTGGTGGCTCTTAAAATTTGATTTCTATTTTCAAAAAAGGGGAGTCAAATTAGTCACAATTAGCTCAGAACAACTTACAGTGGCTGCCCCCACTGAGTCTCTAGAAACACCACTGCAAAGAAGCATGAGAAACTGGAAGAAGAAAAGGCTTTTGCAAGGAACAGCTTAAGACAGTGACTGTGAGGTTTTCTTTTTCCTCAAGATCTGCTGAATTATAAGGAAAAATTATTCAAGACACAAGGGGTGCATGCATTTTTCATTGATAACTATGAGAGCCACATAGCTATAACAAAAAGTTTATTTCAGCCTGGATGAAAACCACTGGTCTTGAAACCATGAAATGAAGGAGAGAAAGAGACAGGGAGAAAGACATAGAAAGAGAGAGCCTATGTTTTTGCAAAAGGACACAATATGCTGCCTGTTACTGCTGGGTGAAGGACAGGGAGCCTTCTGTACTGTCAATGTAGTTACTGTAAACTGCCCCTGAGAAAATATTTAAATGTAAGTTTCTTTTCGATTCAAGGAACAACCTTCAAAAAGAACCCTTTTACTTTAATAGTAATCCATGTTAATTTACTACAACAATAACCAGAAGTCAGTTTGCCAGTTGATGTTTTGCTTTTACTATAAAGCTTGAAATGGAAACTGTGGCCTTGATGAAAACTGTATAATTCCAGTAAATGGGATTAGTCATCCTTTTGTGTGCCCCAGTTCCACATATCAAATAACAAGCAGTGACACCCTCAGCTAGCAAGTGGAAGGAAATATACTTCAAAAAGGAAAAAAAAAAACCCAGAGAGCATGAGTAACATTTGACATTTTCATGTAAGGAATTTCTGTAAATGTCTCTCTCCCAGAGGAGAAATATCTTCCAAAATATTTAGTTCATTGTGGTATTTCTCTTTGATACTGTGAAATCCAGAGCATTGAAATCCTTAATTAAAACGTCTTAATATTTAACTCTTTGCAACCTGGGATCATTTAAGGCTTTTCAAATCAAGATTAATATAACAAACGGTAAAGGGAAATGGATTTCTATCTTTAAGATTCCTGCAGATTGTGGAAAACTTCACTTCCTGATCTCTCTCCATCCAATGCTGTGAGCCTTTAATTTCCCCTTCAAAAGAAGAATTCCACTGAACAAGTAGCTACTCCATTGAGCAAGCAGAGATTTCTCACACTAATACTGTGTGTCTAATGACTTTGGTTTTGATGGAATATGGTTAATATTTCCCTCCCAGAGCTCACTGTCCCCAGAAGAAACTTCACATATTCACTTTCTGCTGATCTTGGTTACACAGTGTGTTTTGTCAAGGCATGATGCATGCTGCTGCTTGCACAAGCAAGGAAACCCCATTGAAAAAGTTGCATATATTAAGTTTTTGTGTTAATTGACTGTTGCTATTGAGTAAAGCACCTGACTGTTATAAGATTTTAGCATACTGAATGGATCTTAAAGAGATTTCCAGTCCAAACAGGCTGTCAAACACATGGTCTAATAGGTAGAATTCTTTTGATTCATGGTCAAATTACAGGACAATAAAAATCCATTTAAAAGGTGTAGTTACAAATTTTGACACAACATGAAGACAGCTCTAGCAAACCCAAATCCTTGCAAGTGCTTACTGTTTTTGTAATTCTAACTTCATGTCATGGATCAGAAATAAAAATCCCTACATAATGCCTCACCAGCATCCGTTAAAACCTCACAATTCCTGGTAGCTCTGCAGCATTGGAAACACCCTAAGTCATTTCTCTCCATTTTGCAAGAAAGCTGTGCTCCACAGCAATCCCAGCCTTCAGCCTGATAAGGAAGGGCCTTTCTCCAGAAACTCAGCCCTGGAGGTCTTCCCTTGTCAATGTTAGTATGACAGTCAGAACGGGAGAGCTCCAACATCCAGGATACCCACGGCCCATCTCTAAATGAGCAAGTGAAGTTCAGACAGTGGAATCTTTTCTGCAGTGGCAGGATATCACAAGAAAGGGCCACATCACAACAAAGGATATCACAACAAAGTTGCCACCCTTGCCAACTGGCCTGTCAGAGTAGTGGACAGGTGAAGAATAGACTGAAGTAATCAAAAAGCCACCTGCTTGGCTTCTCTTGGACACCCGCAGCAGATTTACACCTCAAAATGCTTTGTTTTAAATAATAGTCCCAAAAAGGAAAGGATCTTTTGTTTATTGCTGCTATAAACATTAGTTGTGCCTCATTCCTATTAGAAAGAATGGAAATTTACCTCGCCTTTTGAGAAGGGGATAATCCATACTGCACAACTGGTAATTCTTTGCACATTGCATACAAGCATTTTGTGGACTTCAGTTTGGGGTCTACAGTATTTCAGTGTTTAGTTTTCATAAGTTAATGTCTTACATTTGATAGCAGCTTTTTACAGAAGATGAATGAAGAAAAATATTGCACCTTTCACTACATTAACTGGCAGGCCATGGCAAGCAATGCCTGTAGATGAAAGGACAGCTGACACAGGCTGGCCAAGGTAGTTTATATAACAGTAGGAAAAGGCTGTGTTCTCCAGGCTCACAGTAATTACAGCAGTTAGGGGACAGGGAGCACACATATGCTGCACAAAGCCTGGCAAACCCAAGTGGGGCTGCAGGCAGAGCTGGCCTCTGTGCCAGCAGAAAATCACAAACGCCATCAAAATTCTCCTTTTAAGCTACAGCTGGCTGCCAACTGTTTAGCAGATGCAGAGGAAAGGAGGAGAAACAGGGAAATTTTACAATTTAACAGCATATAGCTTTGGTATGAATA
Organism: Promerops cafer; assembly: GCA_013398275.1. NCBI lineage: Eukaryota > Metazoa > Chordata > Aves > Passeriformes > Nectariniidae > Promerops > Promerops cafer. The sequence continues at coordinate 1,235,243 of VZSE01007648.1, read as the reverse complement.
ATTTCAAGGAGAAATGGAAGAAGAAAGCAAACACATTAAACATATATTCTCCCCCACCATTTTAAAAGGAAGTAGGAGAATTGCAGGGAAATGACATGGCCATTTACAGACACCAAATTTCTGTAGCAGCTCAAAGACCAATGATAACAGAACAGAACAGATTATACACTTAGCTAGATAGGAGAAAGGCTGGAGTTTAACTTCCCTGCAACTATCTAAAGCAGACCCTTCTAAGTCTACAAAATACAAATTCACACAATTGATAAATTTTGACATTTAAAGAAAGCTAAGGAAGGTGAAGAGATGACTCAGGACACCTGAATCAGAGCATGATTACCTCGTGAGACACAAGACCCACCAGTGCACTGCTCTAGGCTCATAGCATCCGCTGATGAGAAGATGTATCACCCATTAGGCTAAAAAAAGATGCACAAAGGAAGAGTGGGTTCTGGGAAAGGATTTCCAGTAAAGCCACACTGGCATGAGTAGCACAGACCACATAGTCAGACACAGCAGACCCACCACAGAATAAAAATTAGTATCAGAGCTACATGGTTGCCCAGGCTGCCTGTTAAAGGGGACCAACAGGAGACCCCAGAGAGAAAATACATAGAAAACCAGTATAGGAGACCAATAGGAGACCACAGAGGAGAAAATTTGGAGAAAAGTGTTGCTGGTTTTCTAAACATATTGATATGGGACATTTGAACTTATACACTAATTATTTTCTCATTAGAAGAGTGCTGTTGCACTATTTGCAGACTAAGTTACTACTCAGCATGTGCACTTTGTCCCCAGTCTGTCCCATAGCAGGGACATATTGATACACACTCCCTCATATGGAACACATTAGACATTAAATATAAAAGCTGTTTTGTTTTTATTTAACTTCACACACAGAGAAAATAATATCCCACAGACTATATATTAATCATGTTTACTGATCTCTGCAGAGTATTAGTACACTTTGAAGTTGGCCTGTTGTGCCAAACCTCTGTCAGCTGAAGCCATAAATTTTCTGCTTTACTCCTTGTGTAACTTTTCCTTTCTCTCCCCACCCCAGCCCTCAATGAGACAAGGTTAGATTTGAGTTAGATGCATTTCTATATCAGCTTGTCAAGTCATATGAGATGTGTGAATGCATGACTTCAATTTGAAGGTACATGTTCAACTACCCAAGTTATCTTTTCCACCCAGTAAACTTCTCAAACAGTCTCTTTTTTTCAATTGTTCTGCAACAAAATGAAAGCTTTCCAAAAGCACAACTCTGCCCATCAGCACATCATTAGATAGCCTGGTTTAGAGCCTAAGGCTGCAAGTTACCTTTAGAAAGTAAAGATTATAAATAAAGCATCTGAAATACGGTTCCCCCCATATTGTGAACCATAGTAATAACACATCTTTAACTGAATAGGTATTTTGCATCAGAATACAAAAACATGTTCCAGTTTGGAAAAAAAAAAAAAAAAAACAAACCAACAACAACAAAACCAGCTGCTAAAACAAAGTGAAAAGATATGCTGATAGACCTAAGCATAGAGTTGTGCAGAATTTTCTGCCCTAAGACCCAATGCCATCTAGCAGGGGAAAAGGAGTTATCTTTCAGCCATCATCTAGCATAGGCATGCACAGACATGCATCCACAGGATAATGGCATCTCTCTGCAACATCTCTCTGCAAATCCTGGTCCAGTAGGAATCTCTCTTGAGAGCCTCTCAGCAAGAGTCACTGAGAATTATTATGAAGTGTAAGTGTATGTATCAAGGCACTTACTGGATGCCAAAGCAGAAGCATTGCTTGACAAGAGCAGCTCAGGAAAGTCAGTCTAAACTTTACATGCTTCCACCATTAGCACCAGCTTCAGCGGGGCAAGCAAATGCAGTACTACAAAAACATAACCCTTCTCCTTCACTCAGAACAGAAACACAAAGTGCATATAAACAAGAAAGACACACAGAAATCTGAGCTCTAGCTGGCATACAAGTCAAAGTTAAGGAAGCAAGACAAATTTTCCCTGGAGTCCCATCAGCACTAGTGATCGCTTGTGCCTATGCATAGTTAATATCTAGATCCATCTGCATTGCATTTAAAAGTCTAGGCTTCTGATTTTGACCCTCTGAAGAGTACTGCCTACAGTAGTCTGAAATCAGTGGTGAATATACATGACCCTCAGTATATTTTCATACTAAAAATCATTTCAGTCCCTAGTTGCCATTTGACTACAGTTGTTAAGGACTAAAGACAGCTATCTCAGCTGGCAAGGACAAAAATTAAATTGCCTTGAAATCTTATTGACAGTCTCTTTCCTTTGCCTTCCAAAAAGACAGCCCTCACACAGCTAACCAAACAGAAGCTGACAGAGTACACAGAAACCTAAAGTGCCTCTGAAACTACTGCTAACACCAAAAGTAGCAAAACTAGCAAAACACAGCAGAGCACTTCAAACGCACTAACTTAACTTCATTTATTAATTGATTGATATAGTTATATTGGTGTGAAGTGGACTTATTGCAGGGCCAATGTTAAAAGGCAAGCTGCTGTTCTGGTGAGTGAACCTGTTCCTTCAGGATGGACCCAGACCAGCAAGCAGGGCAAGAAAAAAGTGCCACCACTTTGGGTGGGGGAATAGGAAGGGGCTTGTATTTGCCGAGCGAGGTCTCTATGCAGCTGTGATGAGAAGCTGCTCAAACACCACTTTTCTTGGTGGTTGATAAATTAGGGATGGGAGCATGCAAGGGCCGTTTAGGAACAGGGATATAACACAAGATTCTCTCCCCAGCTCTGGGCAACTGTCATTAATTCAAAAACACCTGGAAAACCGTTGGTTTGACTCATCAACGGACATGAAAATGTCCTTTTTTTGACTATGCAGCCAAACAAATAGGGCCTCTCTGAGTGTCTGAGCTGTGTGATCCCATGCCAAGGCCTGTGCTGGCTCTCAGTAAGAACAGGCTTGAAATTTGTCTCCATCCCACTGGAGCTGCCTGTTCCGTGCTGTCTGTATAAACATTGAGTGCCAGAACTGTACCCCAGCCTGGAATCCTCACTATTTTCTACTTTGCTTTTTTCTGGCATTGTCTGGGGACAAGAACCTCAGATTTTAGTAAAGCATTGCTAAAATATTAAAGAAAAATGTTACATTCATTTTGAAACTCTCAAAAAACCTTAAGAACTTGAACCCACTGTCCTCCTATTCCACCCTAAAAATAGGGTGCAATATAATATATTATGTAATATAATTAGGTCCCTCTGGATGCATTGAAGAGGAAAAATTACATGATGATCAGTATCAACAAATATATTAGTAGGTGAGGCTAGTCAGTGTTACATGATTATGCCATGAAAGATTCTGACATTAAAACAAATGCACATTATTCACAAGGGAGATATTAAGAAACAACAAGCCATCTGAACTCTAAATTCCCACTTTTTAGTTTTATATCTGAAATTTAACCTCATAGGGGTTTGATTTAGTGCATTAAATAGAATGGCCTCCTTGAAAAAAAGTACCTGCCAGCACACTTCTTGCATCCCTATTCATAGCTTGCCCAGAGTGCACACACTCTTTTCACCACAGTATGGATAAAGATAAAAGATCAGAGACTCTTGTGAATGCTTTAGAATTTGTTTCTACTTTGAAAGAGTTAGTTATCAGGGCTGTGATACAATTCAGAGGCAGTTTTCTGACGAAGCTGAAATGGCCACTCTCCAGGGCTGGGAAAGGATGTTACAGCAAGGGTTCCATTAGTCACCAAAGCATTTTTCTCTTAAATGTGCCAGTTTTTGACCTTGGAGGTCAGCAATAGACTGTGCATCTGTTGTTGGTTGGTTTTCCTGAAGACTCATATCTAAGAGCTCGGGCTGATGTTTCCCTAATTGCATTTCCTTTCTACAGCTATTTGCCATGGCCTCGTTCAAAAAGGGGTTCATGCAACCTGTAAGTGCTTTTTGAGGCACTTGGGGACAGGGTCCACTCCATTATTTCTGGCTGAGAAAGAACTGCCAAGCAGAGCAATCACAAACCTTTACATCCTAGTAAAATGAACCAAAGGTATCCACTCAGAGCAGGGGAGGGGGAGAAACCAAAAATAAGATACAACTAAATCAGAGCTATCCCACAACAGCGAGCTACAAGGGAGCTTTTATTTTCAATCAGGTGCAGGCAGGGAGCTCCTAGTATATGGACAACAGTATAACAAGGGAAATGACAGCAATTATTACCAAAATAAACAAAAAACTGCAGGAATGTACAGACTTTTCCCAAATAATTCAAACAAGTGGATAAAAACTATCAAAAAATTTTTACTTCTTTAAGAATCCCTCTTCTTGCAAAAGGCAAATAGCTCAAAGCAGGAAGCAAACACTGTGATACATCAAGGTTATTGATGGTAAATGTTCTTGTTTCCAGTAAGAATTTAGTGTGTTTTGGATGGCTTAAATGGAAGTAAAAAAATACAGAAAATACTTAGGCCAAATACAAATAGGCAATCCTTTTTTTGCTTTTCCTTCCATGTTACTTGAATTGCTCCCTTTTTTCTTTGCATATTTTAAAGCAAATACCTTTTAAAACCTGTTTGCATTCACCCAAGTTGTGATATACAACAAAGACAAAACACTAAGTATCCTATATATGTCTTCTCTGTGTGTAAGACCAAATATTTATAGGACATATCTCTGTGAAAAGTTACACAAGGCAGAAAGCAGTCACCATGGGAATGACAACACAAAATATGGTTTAATATTGCAAATCAAAATCTGACATCTGAGAGTTCCCTTTTCAAAAAAAATCCAGAGAAACAACCAAACCTGCACCACAAAAAAACCCAAAAAAACCCCAACCAAAACACCCCAAAACAAAACAAAGCAAACCCATCCAATCAAATAAACAGAAAAATAGCTCAGCAGATCTTGATTTCCTGATGATCCTTAAATCCCACCAGTGAAAATGTCACTTAAGAAAAATATTAAATGTTCAAGCTACCCCTGTGATCAGGACTGAGCATAAAACAAGTTCACATAGACACAGAATGGGAAAATTTTCAAGAGGGCACAAAAAAATAACTTGAACAGGCTTTCTTGGAAATTGCATATCTGGGAAAAAAAGTCCATTACATGATATATATCACCCTGTGGTAATACTTTATCAGGTAGACAAACCTTTTCACACGGCTAAATACAACCTGTATTTAATGTCCAAGCATTTCATTGAAATCCAATGAAAGTATATTTACTCTCAAAGCTACTCTTTCAAACTTTATTATATGTTTGTAAAAAAATAAATTCATTTAGTAGAGGGTTGCATGAGGTGGCTAATTCTTCCCTACTCACTAGGTGGCACTATGAGTCCACCAATGAATTTAAAGCTCATGAGTTTTTTTCTATTAGAGTTGTTGCAGATGTCTCTCTGAAAAGTAATATTTTTTTAAGCCATCTTTAAGAGCTCTTGTGGGGTTTAACTTGACATGTTTTGTCATATTAGCAGGAAAGCAATTTTTCCATAAAAAATTCAATGCACAAAATGCAGCATGTAAATCACTTTATATTGCCCTGAATGGTGCTAAAATTTCATAAACTGAAAGATCCGGCATGTGGGGGGGAAGAAACAACAAATTTGTGCCTTAATCTTGACATTTCTAAATGTTTAGATAGAGAATGTGAGCTGCAATAATGTTAATGGTACTTATTTTGTTTGTATGTATTTACTTACTGCTTACTAAAACTTAAAGTAATAGCCCATGCAGTAGGTTTGCTGACCTTTATTGAGAAAAAAAATGTGACAATGATGGGAATTGAAGTTAGAGACTGCCTTTTCTTAACCTGAAGAGCTAATAACTTGGGACACAACGTCCAGTGCTTTCCACTGAAGACAATACACGTTCAGGGAGGGTGGATGTGCCAGCCCAAGGGTTTCTCACAAAAGCCTGCAGCGGGACTGATGGTACAGCAAAACACACTGCAGCCTGCTCTGATCTCCAGCATTGGTTTGGCCAGCAAGCCAATGATTCATGAGGCTGATTACCAAGAGAGAGGTGGAAAGAAAAGTGAATTTTGTTTCTGTAGCAAAGGAAAGCAGCAGGCCCTACTGTATGCCTGTGCTGTTTCTCCAGCACTCTTGGTGGGTTACTTTTCCTGAAAACCCATCCAGCTTGTCTGTCCATGGGCTGTGGATGCAGTGGGTGCAGCCAGGAGCTGGCATGGTCTGTATCCAGCACCAGCCCATGGAGAGGAAAAGCAAAGAAAAAGCAAAGTAAAGCCAAAATAAGAAACAACTGTGGCACTGCTGTGTCAAAGTGAAGACCCAATGGTTGCCCATGAAGGGCCAGAGCCCACTCCCCTTGGGGTCTTCTCCCTGATGTAAAGGTCATGTACATCGTGAGCAACAGATTTAAGTGGTCTGTGGTCTAGCTACAAAACAGAGCTAATGGCAGACGTACGTGAGACACGAGAAGGAGAGGCCAGGATGCCAGGGCAGGTGTGACAGGCACCCAGTGCACAGGGCAGAGGTGCACAACCTCTTGCAAGGCTTATGAAGGCCACAATTCATATCTCGTTTGTGTGTCACAGAAAAGAAAGGCCCATTCACATGTGTGTCCCAGCCTTCCCACAGGACAAATTCCATCCTTGCTCAGAGAGTAAATCATGTACTTGGTTTCCAAGTGACCAAGAGCCCCTTAGAATTATGTTTTCAAATACACTTACCAGTTTGACTACTTCTGAAAATCTGGATCTCAGGTGATGCAATAGGAGATGGGGCAAATCTGACTCTTAGAAGGTGTCAGAATCATAAATATGAGAGAAGAAAATCTCTCCCTCCTAAATGAACCCTTCTGTATTAAGCATATTTAAAATGTTTCCAAGCAGGATATTTTTTAAAAATCATATCTTACTATTCACAGGAACGTGTGCTTATGAGTAATTCCTGAGGTCCTTTAAAAGTATTTATTTGAATGTTTTTCTTCTTCCAGTTTGTCACTTGCTCACATATCAAAAGTTCAGAAAAAGGCACAGAGCACCACTGTGCTCCCAACCAGCTCCTTGAATAGTCCCTTGGCAGCTCTAACTCAGCAGGAAAGCTTAGCTGCTTGCATGTGTTAATTAGTTGGCAGCTCTCCTCAAATTTTCAGCAGTATTGCTTAGTGCTAGAGCTCTGTCTCCAGGCATGCACTTTCATTTTGCTGTTGCACCAAGCAAACCCTGAAAAAGGAAGAACAAGTGCTGAATTTAATAGGAGCTAATGCATTACTTTGCAAGTGCTTCATGGCTGAGAGTCTAAAGTCTTCCCCCCAGCCATGTGACTGAGACAGCTGCAAATCTCCAAGTAATGACCTCTGCTAAGTGACTCAGTCCGTTCAGTCCAACTCCCAGCAGATAAATAACACCATATATCTCCCCTTCAGCTATTTAGCCAGGCTTGGGAAGGAAACAGGGCATGTGAGCCTTGTCCTGCTGTAGCTGCACACAACCAGCTGTACCCCAGCGAGCGTGAGGTTAACCCTGCAACCGAGACCTTGCAGCCGCTCCGTGACTGGATGTTCCTGTCACACAAACCACCCAAGAGCATTAGCAGCCCCCAACACCCATCACTTTAAACACATTTTGGAGTACTATGCTCAGTTTCCTCAGCACCAGGGGTTCTTTCAGACAGCACGTTACCTGGCACCTCACACACTGTGTGCACTGCAGGAGGATATTTCAGTTTCCAGAAAAAATGCTGGACAAAAACAGAGTCACCTCTGAGCACTGGAAGGGCCCAGTTTTCAAAAACTTGAGAATTTTTTTATTCTCTGTTTCAGCAATAAGCAATGATAAGTAATTAGCACCCTCAGCATTATTTCTACATCCATTTTCTGGGCCCCATTAACAAAGTCCCCACTGAAAAAGTTTCTCTCATGGGTAAGTTTTCATCTGCAGCTTTTCCTTATGGCCAGGTAAAAATGTAAGATCATTTTGGTAGGCTGTAGGGAGTAGAGATAAGCTCAGTTAACCTGAAAAGAGGTATTGTAATCTACAGCCATGTATCAATATTTGTACTTGCTCAAATTAAATGCATGAGGTTAAACAGAGCATAACATATCTAACATATTTAGAGGGTGTTTAAGGTAAATGGAGTTTACCTAGTTTTGTTTGGATGATAAAACATTTAACCACTCTGCTGATACACTTTGGTTAAGTGGATTTATCCTTAGTTTGGATGTATGTCTATACAACTTCCATACAGTCTGTCTGTTCTTCCCTCACAGTTGAGAAAAGCTCAAGGAAGTAACTTCAGCCTTCATAAATAATTTTTAATTATGATGCTCTAGCAAAAGTGCCATTTCAGATGCCATTTGTGTGGCAGAAAACAGCTGACAGTAAGTGTGGCCCATTGAGATGACAGGGCAAGAAGACAAGTTATAACAAGTTTATATAAGTTTTAATGAAAATGGTGCAAAGAAGCAAGACTGTTACTTGTCTCTGTTATTAGTGTCCAGAGGGAGACATCAGTCACAGGGACAAGCAGTAGCCAAGAAACAGCACATGCATAACTGGGCAGCTGGGGAGAGGACTGGCCACTGCCACCCCTGCATGGGGCCAAGGCAAGGGCACCTGCCAAGAGAGGGGACCCACAGCAAGGCTCTCCACCCACAGTGGTCCCAGCCAGACAGTTTTGAAAAATACTCCCTTTAAAATTATTAGGGATATAGGGGTTTTTAATAAAAAAACTTGTGTCTTAAGGTCTATAGCTTCTCTTTCTTTAGACTGACTCATGCCAACAGTTAAATATATGTCTTTAAAAATAGTATGTGCAGTAGGAATGTAAAGGTAAGGTTGCTTGTTCCACTAGAAAAATACCAGATCAGTGAAGTGATTCAGTTTTGACACTGCAGTTCCTACTTGTTAAGGAAGTCACTCTTGGTTTGGAGCTGAATAGGCCTGGTTTACCCATACCTCCACACATGGAATACAGAGATATTATCACAGTGCTTCAAACAATATCTGTTAGCTTCATTTCCCAACGTCAAACTGGGGAATTAGTACAAAATTCTGAGAACAGAGTGCTACTTTGGTAAACATCTACATTGCCCACCAGTGTTTTTTCCAAGAGATAGTTTAAAGAGGTCTAATATTTAAATATTTGCCTTGTCTTATCACTACAGGAATATTTGAGGCACTACAATTATTTTTCCATTTTTAATGCAGAAAAGACAGCTGTAACTGGTTGGATTTCCCACAGCTGTAATTACTTAATATCTCTAAATTTTTCATTATTTATGGCCCCCTGGATTCTGGGGATTAAAAGGGGCCACAGAGCTGACTAAAGGTAATAAACATGACTGTGGTGGCTTCCCTGTGTGACATCCTCTCCCAGGGATCCCAACTCATCATGGTTGTTGACCAGGCATGCAGTTAGCTAGCATAGAGCCAGAAAAGCAGGCATTAATATTATCATACAAAATCTGTTTAAATACATTGCAATGCATCCAATTCAGCTTGGTTTCCAACCAGGAGGTGGCAATCTTGTTTCATACTTGTGCTGTTTTCAGCCAGACTCCAGCACTGGGACTTTGACCTGTGCACGCCTGCAGAATAAATAATGCAAGCCAACTCAACTTTAAATTGGCAGGTACATCTTATTATGGGCAAAACATCAAAAGAGAAAAAAAACTCCTCATCTCTGGAAACAAAGATATATTAAAGCTGAGCATTCCAACTGGAAATACCAATTTTTAAAAGTTGTTCTTGGTAAGTAGAATTATTTTGCAACAGGTCTCTTTTTTATAATTACATTTAGGGCTGGGAAACTGATCATGGGCTTATTTTATAGGCAGAACTTTTAAAGTGGAAGTAAGTTCAATGGAAAGCTCTTCTTTATTTACAGGAAGTGGGATTTGCCTTCCTCACAAAATGAGCACAGAGGAACTCGGTATTGCAAAGATGCTGTAAATTTTGCTTCCTGGAAGAACCTGGAGCAAAATAAAAAATTAATAGATGTCTGAACACACAAAAACATATTTGAATAGATACTCAAAAATAATGCATATACTACAAAGTAATTCGGCCCTGGTCTGCAGAAAAAAATGAAAATAATTTCCTATAAATAAAGAGGAAGGAGCTACTTCTTACACAGGGCCTGATCCCACCCAAAACACCTTACCCAGTGAAGGAAATGGGAGATTTGGTGCAACAAACTCTGTGATCTCTATTGAACAGGAGGAAACACAGGTCTGGGATGATTTTTCTCCTGACCTCCACTCTTCTGCCACAGCATTTCTGGGCATTTTGGGAAATTTTGGCCATTCTGCCTTTTCAAGGTCCTGGGTGTAGCCAGAGGCACACTAAGAGACAGAGAATGTATCACAGAGAACAGTTTTACTGAGACCTTTCACAGGCATCACGGCTCTGCTTCTGCTCTCCAGGGGGATTACTGTAACACAGGTAACATGACATAACTTGGTATTTTTCACTCCAGAAATGTTTCAAGAAGTTCTACGTTTGGAGAAAAGAACTTCATCTTGCAAGCTGTGTGCAAAACCAAGAGATCAGCCTCTACAGAGGTCTACCATTAGTAACAAACCCTTTCATTTCAGATGTTGCAGATTCCAAAACATTCAACACTGGGGGAAGAGCTCGTTCACAGAAAGCACCAGGAGCTGAAGCTTCTCAGCAGTGTCCCATGACGTGCTCAGTGTCAGGATCTTCACCACTGCCAAGTCAGGTGTTTGGGTGCACCAATGCACAGCTGCACCTTCCAAATCAGCACCTGAAATGGGCTGTTTTCTCTGGGACTCAGCTGTGCCTTGCAGCAGATGCTTTTCCACCATCATGTAAATTTTTTCAAAGAACCATCCTGATAGCTCTAAGTAGTCCTATATTAAAGGAAGTAAGAGCACACAAGAGTAGAATCAAAGAATTTCTGGTGCTTTGAGACACCATCCATTCAAGCCATGCTGTGGCTGCTGAGGCCCAGGGTTCCCCATCCCTGGCTCGGATAGTTAATGGATGGGTTTGTGCCTCTTACAGCATCAATCCCTCCGTCCTCTGCAAGAGGCTGCTGTCCTGGGCATCAGTACAGCACTGTGACTGTAAAGGACAGAAAGCAAGAATTAGGTCAATAAATCATATGTTTCAAAGCACAACAATCATTATACTGTGCACAGACGTTTGCAGTTCATTTAATGAAATGAGAGTAAAGGCCCCAAGCCCAGAGGGTGTGGAAACCTTCAATTCACAGACGTACACTAGCTGCATACCAACGCAACGTAAGACCAAAATAAATCACTAAGATAAGAGAAGATTCCTCCTGGAGACTGAAAAACACTGGAACATCTGGAAAGAAAAAAAAAAGATTAGTTGAATATGTGTTTTGGATGCTTTGTAGGAAAAAATATCTGCAAGAGACTGTCATGTCTTTAAACATTGAACATTGAGACCCAGGATGTTTCTTGGGGATTAATGACTACCTAGGAGAGTTAATGACCCAGACAAAAGCTGAGGGTCATTAAAACCAGTCAGTCATCAGGTCATTGGGAAATGCCCTCTGTTCAAGTTTGTTACGGTTGCTGATACCACCCCTCCTTCTTGGTAAATGTATGACAAGAAAAAAGCAGCAGCATACTTCTTTCTGCATTGCCAGAAAGCCCTGCAGCCGTGCCTCTGTGAGGGGAAATGTCAGGGGGGGCACCACCACTGTGCTAAACTTTGCAAAAAAATCTAATATAATTTCTCCCCTTGAAATTAGATAATATTGATATATTTCAGTGTGCTTAGATTAGGCATAGTTGCACATAAAAAGTCTAGGTCCCCTTTCAATAAATGCTTGATATCCATCAGTTTGAGTAGTACTTAAGAAGTTTTTTACATAAAAGACTAACTTTTTAAATAAATGCAGTTGCAGTTATTAATTGCACTTTTAGCTCAACAGAGACAGATTTCCACCCAAATATTACCAGAAAGGCACCCAAAAATTACCAGTTATTAAACCCTGATTTGCCAATGAACATTGGGAGAAACATACTGCTCTGAACATTTCATTTGTCTGAGAGCTTGCCAGTAATAAGGGAAGTACAAGACAGGCAACAACTCTACTCATGTATTTCCTGCCTTAGTTATACATCATGATACTAGCACAGGAGTCAGCAGCCAAAAGCAAAGTCACAATTACCCTGGAAAAGATGTTCTTTCAGGGAAACCTGCATCTGTGTTTAAGTCAGGGTAGTCAGCCATAAAAACCAGAGGCAGAAGAGTTTCCTTTAACAAGTAGAAGCATGTCTAACCTAAAAATGCATATTTACAAAACCTGAACAGAAAGAGGCAGAGGGGCACAATTAACAAAGGTAGCTTGAACAAAAAGCAGCTCTCAGTTATTAGGTACCGCCATCAAAAGACCTTAAACACCAATTTTAATTTTCAGGTGAACACAGGTGGCTGAATCAGTGAAATACTGCAGGACTGGAGTCCTTCAGGCAGAGACCAATGAGGTACATGGCCCAGGCCGTGTCCTTCCAGCAGCAGAGGCTTCAGACAAATTTCAGAGAATCATGGAATCATTTAGATAGAAAAAGATCTTTAAAATCATAGAGTTCAACCATTAACCAAGTTCACCACTAAACCATGTCCCTAAGTGTCACATCTACACATCTCTTAAATACCTACAGGAATGGCAACTGCACGACTTCCCTGGGCAGCCTGCATCAGTGCTTGACAACATGCTCAGATAAGAAATTTTTCCTAATATCCAGTCTGCACCTCCTGTGGTGCAACTTGAGGTCATTTCCTCTTGTCCTGTCACCTGTTACCTGGAAGAAAAGACTGACCCTCACCTCACTACAGCCTCCTTTCAGGCATTTGTTGAGAGCCATATGGTCTCTCCTGAGCCTCCTTTTCTCCAGGTTAAGCAATCCCAGCTCCTTCCTCATAAGATTTGTGCTGCAGACCTCTCCCCAGCTCTGTAGCTCTTCTTTTGCCACACAGTAACAGGTTTACTGCCTTCTTCCCCCACAAAGCTGGGCTGGGAGTGGAGCTGTATGTGAGCAATTTAAGAGACACAGGACGAGAGTTGTTCAGGTCCGACAGAAAAGTCATATATATATACTGCATACACTACAAACTGTANTTCAGGTCTGACAGAAAAGTCATATATATATATACTGTATATACTACATACTGTTTATACTACAGTATCCATATAACAGGGACCTTGTAAAACAGGTAATTATCTTACAAGTCTCATTTCATCAATTTGAGTCAATTATTCAGAGCCGATCAAATAAATCTCTGTATTTTCTTCTCTAGAGAATCTTCTCTAGAAACCTTCTTGCTTCTCTTGACTGAACATACAGCTCCTTTCAAGAGAAGTCTCTTCCTCTTTGCAGGAAAAGGATGCACCTCTTCTCCTTACAGACTTTGTTTGGATGTTGTTCCTCATTACTTTTCAAGATGTGCTGGGCCTGAATGCTCACAATAGCAACTTTTACTGCAAGAAAAGTGGAATACTTATTTTTAAGTGGTCCTACTTTAAAGCCAAGTGCTTTAGTCTTTGTTTTATTGTTAGGGAATTTCTCTGCACTAAGAAAAATAAAAGTTCACCAGAACACAGAAGGATCTTAGGAAGTTCAATCCAGCCTGCTCCCTCAAGGCATAATTAGGCAAATAAATTTTCCCAGTGTTTACTTCTGTTCCAAGCTTCACTTTTCCCTATCTCAGTGTGACAATCTTAGGCAGCAGTAATCCTTCATTAGAGAGAATGGAAGAGAAATTCAGCAGCCTCTACAGATTAACCTGCACATGCTCAAGATTAACCTAACATTTCTGTCATCAGCAATAGGCACAGAAGTAAAATTATTTGTCATATCAGCCCTATGATACCTTCTTGAAAGGGCAGGGTTCAATGTCAGGGTTAAATAAAGATGGAAAAGTGAGGCAAGAGATAGGGAAGACTGCCAGCAAGTCAAAAATCTCTTCCAACATTTCATACAAACTTTCTGAGTTTAGCTGGAAATCCGTGAAAATCAGGTGTTCCCATCTGCATATTTTTGACTCAAAGTAGTGGCAATCAGCACAAAACATAAGTAAATATAAGCAAAAAAAAAAATCAGTCCAATAATTTTACTATGGCAAGCCTGCAAGACTGGGAGAGATGAAAAAGAAATATGGAACTTCAACAGAGAAGCTTCAAAATCCTATGGCATAATTTTGCCAAACATCAGGCACGATGAGGAGACCAAAGATCAGAAAAATCAAGAAAAATTAATCTCTATCACTCAGTGGATGGATCTATCTCATGCACTGCACCAGGGCGATTAGGAAGGTGATGCTATGAGCAGACCCAGGTCTTCTACCAGTTGCAGAAGCAGCCACCACACTGCACCTGGACACCAGACTCTGCACATTTGCCCAAAGTGTGCTGTACACAGGAAGCAGGTCTATGAGAACTATAAAGTTGTACAGCTGGGACAGTTTCTTGGGGGAAAAAAAAAAGGACTATTGCAAATCAAAATGAACATGTGGCGGTTTTTTGTAAATGTAATTTGCCAAAAACTGTCGAAGTGTACTTTTCTGACTTTGTTATGGGATCTCTCTGCAGCATAATTTTTCCTGCTTCTACAGGTTCTGGAGGAATAAAAAGATCGTGTACTCTGCAAACAACTACAGCAGGAAAAGCAGAAAATTATAATAGCTCCTGTTAAAAATACAGTCTTTGGGCAGAGTTAAGATTGCCCTTGCCAAGGCTGGGGGACAAAACAAGCTGCAATAATCTATATGATGATAGCCTCAACATGTGTTAAGTTTCAAGCTTCAAGCAGTCACCAGCTGTGACAGGAGTGACTTTTCTAAAAATTCCTCTTTAGTCATCATGTGCAAGCAGAGACTTACTAAAAATCAAAACCTGGAGACTGAAAGATTGTTTCTTCTCAAATATCTAGCCCATATCCATGAAATACATGCAGAATGGGGGTAACATTTCAATCAATATCAGATCCTTTGTTCACCAGGAGCTTTTACACAAAGGCAAGAAAATTATAGAGAAGGGCAACAGAGAATGACCTGCTGGAATGAAATTCAATATTGGGTCATCCTTAATACAAACAATGCAATTATTTGGGGTTTGGGAAAATAAGAAAGACTTTCTAGAATCCCCTTAAACAGGCTCTGTGAGCTGGCAGGGCTGACAGCCACTCCCACCGAGGTCTTTGCCCTTTCCACCTCCAAGACCATGTGTCTGATGCCTGCCCTGCCAATACCACCCGTAACCACAGTCTGTGCTGACCAAAACTGCATCTAAATTAAATGTTTTCCAATTTCTTTTCCATCCAAATCCACCAACCCCTCTGCCCCAAAAAATCAACAACAAACAAACTAAACAAACAAAAACTGTCAACAAAAAACTCTTCACTCAGCTCTTCAGTTTAGAACCCGTTTTCAGACATACATTTTCAATCTGACTACTTATTCAAAGACAACTTCTAACTTACTCACTCTGGAACAACTTATGGAGAGGAAAAGAAGCAGTATCATTTAATATAGGGACCATACTACTATACAGGAGTTTTCCCAAATTAAAATGGGAGAAATTGCTAACAGTAGTCAGAGCAATTGTGACAATTTTTGTAAAAAAAAAGATCTTATCAGGATGGAAGTATCCTTAGCTAGCAGATTTCAGTGGTAGTCAGAGCTGGTAACAGATTAGTTTCTGTACAGCAAATTAACAGCCTATTTAATAATTCGCACTACAACATACACACTGTAATTTTTAGAAATTCAGAGAGTTGACAGAAGACAAGAAACATTTGCTCAGGGAGAACAGGGCTGGGCAATTTCCTTCTTTCTTGACCTGGAATGCCGAGATCTACACAAAGAGAAGCTCTGGCGATTACACTGGCTTCTGTATCTTACAAATTCATCATCTCGCAGTCTGTCTGTTAATTTTGCCAGATAGTCATGCATCTTATTTTTGAAGATAGCTGTTCTGGAGAGGAAGGATTAAGCTATCATAGCCTGAGGTCCAAGAAATTAAATTTGCTACTTCTCTGAACGTCACTCTGGGACTGTCTTAAACTTTTCTGGGGCACGGGGGTGGGATGTTGTATTTCTCCAGCCCTGCTGTTTTTCATGTGCTTTCACATGGGAGAGAAGGAGAATGCAGCCCTTAACATGTGACACGCTCAGAGTACAACTGCCAGGCAGCCTACCCTTCTGCAAATGCCATTAGGAACCTTCCTCTTCAAAAAAACAAACTTAAATCAACATTAGCACCATAATTATTGCAAAGCTGATGAATGGGCCACTCTGTTACCTAAAGTCCATTTTAATCCCAAAACAACATAGTTAGGATGGGAAAGACTTTTTAAAGGTATTTGAAATATGCATATTCCATTTCAGGTCCAGGGAATCAAGTTACCAGCCTGTAAGTGAGATAAGGCAGCAAGAGAGTATCCAGATCCTGGGCGGCTGCGGGACTTGGGTGATTTGCTCAGCTCAGTCCTCAGGCTAAGCAAAGCCCCCGATAACACCAGCTGGAACGTGTGCCCTGCAGCCCTGGACAGCTGGAAGGAGAAAAGGCTAGTCACAAATTAAATTAAGAGGTGTAATATGGTGTGAGAAGAAAAACAAATTGAGATTGTGAAAACAGGTGCCAACTGACATTTACTCAATACTCAGTCACACTTTCCTTTCTCTCTCTGTGATTAGCAGCTAAGCTGAATTAGGATAGATTTCATGCTTCTGTGACCTTCTAGAACCCCCTTACAGAAAAAGAAAAACACCTGTAGCAAGAAGGTTTTTTTCCAAGAGGGTAAAAGTGCCAACTACTGTGAAGCTGGGCTGGCCAGACCGATACACCAAAGCAAAAATATAGTGATGCAACCAGTTAAATTCTACTTTTTTAGAAAAAGAGCACTAAAGACAGGGGTTTAAAGTAGTGCTGCCTTCAAGTTTTAGCTTTCACATTTTCCAGATTCTGTACTCCATTAGTGTGTAACTCTGAACTTCATATAAAGTGTTAGCAAGTTCTCTTCACAGTCTAGTTAGACAAAACAATCCTTTTCCAGCCCAAGAACCAAGGACACTGTTGCAGCTCCAGGCCCAAAAAGTATAAACAGGGAATTGAGGAGGGGAAGGATGGGACCTCATAACCTGAAGCTGTAATTGGACAATTATCCCCAAAACGTAAATGAACCAAAACTTATAAAAGTGTGAAAACTCGTGACCTAGAGTCCATCTTGGGTGGAGCCATGGCCGGGCTCCTGTACTGCCCAAGGTGTATACTTTGAAGGCTTTTTAATAAGTACCTACTTTATTCCTTTGACTCTGTCTAGCCTCTGTTCTAGGCAGCCTCTCAAGGTATCAGTAGCACCAAGCTGGAAAAGTCATGGATTTATTTATCTGCATCACTCAAGGCTATCCTACTAGTTATTGTTCAGAGAATAAGCTGAAACCCATGAGCACCACCCTGAAGCTCCTGGGAAGGACTAAAATTAAAAGTGATGGACCAAATTGTTCCCTGCAGAGCCTTGTGCTCGTCCTGTGCCCCTGAAAGCAGAACCATGATTTGGTATAGCTCCATTTGGGGCTCCATGAAAGAAAGGCTTTACCTGTGAGGTTGCAGGAGACCACCCCGATACCACTACACCTGAACGCTCTGGTCACACCATGTGTTGGGGTGCAAAACTCTTCTTCCACTGCTTGGGCAGTCTCTCCTGTTCAGACATGGAGGCCTCCATGGGCTCAGCGCTGGCCCACTCTCACCTGAGGGACTCTCCAGATGTTCCTCAAGGCTTCTGCTCAGCGCAGGCTCCACACAACCTGTTCCTACTCAAAGCTTCTTTCCTTGGAGGGAAGCTATGGCAGATTTTCAGCAAATCGACCTTCAAACACATCTCTCTTGATGACTCAGATGCCAAGGAGATCCCTGACTTTTGGTAGGATAAGGTTAAATAGAAGATATGCCATATCCAACTGCAAAATCCAGGACAACCTCCTTGTACACCCCCAGCCCACGTAATTTCAGAAAAGCCTCTTCTGACACAAAAGGATTGGCAGGTCTGCGGGAACAGACAACTTCCGAAGTGCAGCTTTCAAAGCAGACCTTTCCCTCTTCCCAAAAGCACCAGAATTATCAGAACAAATGCCTTTGGTGGAGCTTACCTCTGTCTGTGTAAGGCTGTGCCCATCTTGCATCACACCTGGCTATAGCAAGTATTCAGCCCTGTCCTGTGGGGCTCAGAAACACCAACTCCTGCGCTCCTCAAACCAAAGTTCAAAGCATGATACCACCCCCAAACAGCCCCAAATGGCCTACAATGCACAATGCACAAGTGCTTTGGAAGAAAATACTTCAAATGACACCTTCCACTGATTTTTAAGATTACAGACTTTTGTGCAGTAACATGAAGTTTTGGGACTCTATCAAGGACAGCAGCATTGAATTAACATTTTTTTTTCTAAAACCCTCCACAGCTGAACAGATGATGGCAAGCATGTACCATAACACCACTTTATGAAAATGTCAGGGGTCTTAGAAATAGTTGACATTCTCTGGCCTTCAGTTTCATGATCTTTATCATAGTAAAATGTTCTTGCTTATTCCTTGCACACCTGCTGTGTGTCAGTTTTCCCCCGGTGGAGCTCCCTTACCACATGCACTGATCATACTGACATACATAACAACTTTCGTTATACCAAGCAGATCTCAAGCACTATTGGACCATCACACACTGATAAAAACCACAGAATATAAAACACTTTGTGAAGAGAGAGGAATGTAGACCAGGAACGTGGCTCAGGGTTAGAATAAATGAGAACAGAGGCCTGGAACAAGCTGCCATGAAGCTTTGGATGAAAAATCATAAATACTTCTGAAGTATTTATTTTCATCTCACACAACCAATTATTCTTATGAAATGATACCAGCAAATCAGGCCAGGAGACAAGCTTCTTGAATTTTGAAGCCAAAAAAGCATAACAAAAACACTGCAGGGAATGGGAAAGATGGACAAGAGGAAGGGGTATAGATCCAAGAACTCCAGTGCCTGAACTCTTTTTAACCTCTACAGTTCAACAGGGTTTCAGCTCCTCTACTCCACTTCTTCTTAACTGAGCTCAGTAACTTTGCTGCCTGTCCACAAGTACACAAGTCACATGCATCATTCAACTCTACATATGCACTATGCAATCTACTCCAAAATACATCTGCTTTTAGAAACATACTATCCCGTGCTTGTACTTACAACAAAACAACTTGAGGAATAACAACAACAACAAAAATGTTAATTTTTGACTTAAGAGTTGAAAAAGAGCAAATTTTAAAAAGTGTTTTATGGGGTTTAATTGTATTGGAAATATTTTACATTGTTTTTTGGTAAGTTTATGTTAGTTTAACAAAAAACAGTCTTTCAAACTTATTCCTACACTGAGTAAACAGTTGTTGCTGTAAAACCTACTGAGCACAAACAATACTAGAATTCTCTGTTTTACTTCAAACATAATTAAATAAAAAAATCCAGAGCAGAATATTTTTAACTTCATGTGTTAGGGTAATATACTGCAGAAGTATTGAAAATCTCAGGTCATTATCCTTGCAATATTTTTTATTAGGATTGTAAATTGAAATTACCTAAAAGATGCAGCAGGCTGTTAAGAATGGAATTTAGCTTACATGTGGAATTGTTAATAGGAGAGAGAAGATTCATTTAAATGAAATTATTCCAGGCTCATAAAAAACAGGCATAGAAACAGAAGTCTTAACTGTGGTTTCTTTCTTATTTAACTTAAAAGGAATGGCCACCAAGTAGAAGGCAAAAGCATACATGGTTAAAACAGGGCTCATACAGCAATTAATGAATCATACCAAAAAAAGGCATTAAGATTGACATATTTTATATTTGAATAAAATCAAAAGCATCATATTTTGTTTCCCCATATTTGATTTTAAAACTGCACTGTTCCCCTAAAATGGTCAGGAGGCTTGTACTTAATTCTTTACTTTGCAACACACAACATACACTTATGTACATATATGTAACCTAATGCTACATGTTAGACTTCCTTGGTTTAGGTTTCCTTGTAAGAAAGAACATGAGATTTGCTGATTGATTAAAAATAATCAGAAGAAACGAACATTATCTCTGGCAATTCCTAGTGGTGGCACTTAGTCTCTTTTGTCTTTTTAACAAAAAGAGAAGTATTTTCTAGCTGAGCAAATTTAACTGATTTTGATGCGATCAACAAAAGCAGCTTGCAAAGACTAGGCAGTTTATTTGTAGAGTGCTTCCCTTCATCTGTGATAAAACCTACAGATAGCTAATGGAAAAAAAAACAAGTATTGAATGTGAAATAGTATTTTTCGGATGTGAAATGCTCAATACAAAATGTGTAAGTCTCAGAGGTACAAATGCACGCAATATTAGAGAGGCACTAAAAATCAATTATGCTGCAAATTTCAATCAATTACTGTCTAATTTGTATTAACAGTGTAAAAGCTTGAAGTATTGGAATGGGATGTCGATAGAGGTCTTAAGTTTTCAAAATAAATCTGAAGTTGAGAGATATTTCTGACCTACCAATTTTTCTTCTGCGGTGCTCTTTTCAGATTATTCAGTTCTCTCTCAAATTAATGAACTGAGAATATTGTACTTCACATGCTGCTGCTAAATGAGTACAAAATTTTACTGTTTGTTTTCTAAGAAACAGGCTAGTAGACCCACTATAAGAGCCATATCTCTCTCTAAGTTAAGTAAGTGATCACTTTACTTGGCATCAAATAAATAAATCATCAGTAAAAAAGTTTCCAGTTAAAATAATTTTTAAGTAATTATTCTTAATAATTAACTTATTTAAAATTCCTCTTACTATTGCTTCTTATGGATTCTTTTCAGCTGTAGTCCATAATACTAGAAGAAAAGTATTATGACTGTCAGTCCAAGAGTCCACTTACACAAACAGCCCTCTACCCAGTATTACCCCACTCCTTAGGCTCAGGATGACACACCATCTAGAGACCACAATATTCTTGGCAATGGCAATACTGTTGAGAGAAAGTAAAAGGATGGATTTTATAGCAAGTGGAACAGCACAAATGTTTCTGTGTGGAATCACTTGGTATCACTCAGGTGCTTCAGCAAGTTCTCTCAGAGGTGACAGCCCCATGTGTTGGCTCTACAGAACCCCTGTCAGTAACACATTTCTACAGGCTGCACTTCCCTCATGAGCTGAACAGTGAGGCTCCAACCCATTCAGAGGCATTTACCACAACTACTCACCACTAGCCTCAGCAACACTTAGAACCCACATGCAATAAAAAGAAAACTAAAATACTTTTCCTTGAGATCCACAGGAGAAACATGAGTCCATGTTTCCTTTACATGGCACTGCACAAAGTCAGCAAAACTGGTGAATTTCCAAGTGCATGACATCCTGGTTTCACTTCTGCACTGATACAATTACACAAGACAGAAGAACATGGCACGGAGGTCCTACCCCTTTTTTCCCCCCAGATACCCATGTTTTTACATTAGACATAAGCAAGTCTTGTTTGTTTGCAGAAATGATGTTCAGGATTAATGGGAAGCCAGTGTTTTAAATCAACATAACATAAAATTGAGTAAGATGTGAAACCAATTTTTTAAACAGGAATGAAGGAATGTTTTGTATGAAGTTCTTGATAACAAAATCATTGCCTTTGATAATCAAATTCCAACTACACTGAAAAATAACAAACCTGTAGGGGAGATGACATCTGCAAGGTTTTGTACTTACTCTAATACAGTCTGGCTATTTTAAGAAAAGGAACAAAAGTGAAAGTTCTGGCTATTCTGTGCATGGAATTACCAGGTAACTTGCAGACCCATATTCCACATGCCCCAAATGAAGAAGAATGTTCCCAATTCAAATAATTTTGATAATCTCTTACTTAAAACTCCCAAAAGTTAGTAACAGAAAAAATTCATCATTATCTCTCGATTTAATTCAGAATTAACATGTTTCCAGAGCTCAAGCCGAGAAAATTGAGCATAAAAACCTCTAAAGACTACTTTGGACTCGTGTTTAAAAGTGTTATGGTTAGAAAGAAAAATACAATTTTTGTAATCTACATTCCATATTTCCATTTAGTATGTCTTGATTGCCAACAAATTCAATAAAATCTTGTTCTCTACTTAAACCCAACCTCAGAATTAATTTGCAGACTAGTTCAATTCTAATATGCCAAATGACAATACCAGTTAGCCCTTGCTGAACCAGGTATCAAATTATTTAACTGACCCATGCAGATTATCCCAAGCCCAACATGCCATAGTAATTCAGAGACATGGCAAATATCTCAAATAACTGGGAAACAGTTATTTGAGACATCTGAACACCAAAGTAGTCAAATGCATTTTGGGGAGGGACACACTGTAGTGGCGCATATGTTTCAACTGTTTACTAAAGCTTAATTTCTTTTGAAATACATCACAGAAGTGAACTTACTGTTTTCATGACATAATTTCCCTTCTTCCAAGGGACAAATTATGGAATTTGTAGTCACGTCAAGGAATACTGATGCTGACTACTGAACTCCACAAAAACTTTAACAATCACACTGCATTAGACATCAAAACCAAAATTAAATAATCTGACAGACTGAAGATTTAAATAAACCACAGACATATATAACCCTCAGTTACCAAAGGGCAGATAATTTAAAGACTTTGTAAAAAAAAAGCTTATTATGGAATGTATTTTTGCCATGAAATTACCCTAGGATAACAGGTTCAACAAATAAGAACTTCCAATCAGCCAGTAAAATTCCTGCTACATATCTATATCCTGTAGCAAGAGAAAGTGGTAAACACTTTACTCAAGGGTCAAACCACTAACATCTCTCTAGCTCAGGACATCTTTTTGATGAATGTGAAACAGCTGGAATAAACATATCAAGGGTAACAATTGTGATCCCATGGTAGACCCAGCTGCTGCAAAGATAAACCCGGGGGAAAAAAGCCAAAGACTTAAAAAAAACCGCAATATAAACCCCTCCTACATCATACAGTCCCATTGTTTCTGCTTCTTTTTAAAATGCAGGACTCTCTGCAAACACTGGTCAAAAATGAATGTAGAGATTAATTTGTTAGAAGCAAATCCATTTTATAAAATGGTACCAAAAAAGTCAAAGATTGGCTCTTTTATTTAAATAGCAATAGTTTTATCTTTAGTGACTGTCTCCCGACAGTGACCCTTTGTACCTGCTAGTGAGAAAGTTGTTTGACAAATAAATGAAGACTCATACTAATCCTGTTAATACTTTATTAGTGTAATTTTTTAGCTTTCTATTGGACAGAACATAAATGCAAACTCCAAAAAAAATTCAGAGTCCTCTGCCATTCAGTAGAAGTGACCATGGCAGCCTGTTTCATGTTCATTCTTTGTTACAGAAACGAAAGGAGGGAGAGGGGAGGGGAAAAGCATCAATAGAACAATTAGGCACACAGCTGACACTTACTGTACAATGATATGCACAAGTAATTTATAATAGCTCTATGACTTTATGAGATGTGTTCTTCAGATTCTTCCCTTGTAATATATGAGCTTTGCTCAGGAGAGCAAGGACCATTGAGAACAAAGGAATTAACAAAGGAGTAACAAGTAAGACTTTTAAAACAAGTCCTTAAATAAACTAACGTAACAACAGAATGCAGAATTGTTCACCTGAGAAGACATTTTTAACCTAGACTTCAGAACATTAAAAATTCATTTATTTTACAGCTATTCAAATACACATGCATTAAATGAAAATATTGCACAAAATTAAAATTTAGATTGTGGAATTTATATAGTTTCATTTTGGTACACATTCTGGTAGCACTTAAAATTTACTGTTTAGTTCTAGCAAACACCAGCAGCACAAGCTTGAGGATAAACCAAATGAAAAATTAAACTGCCCATTTTCTCTTAAAAATAATTAAGGCTAAAACAAGTGCATTTGTTAACAGTGGCACAATTTTCAGTGGCCAGTCACAGCACGTAAAGGCCAGAAGATACATCCAGACACTTAAGTGCTGTACATTAACATTCAGTTTTGGAGACTTCCTAGGATAATAGGCTGCATGGGTTGACAGCATGGGTACTTCAAATTGTCGACAGGAAAACCTTTTAAATAAAGATACATACGAACTTGTTTTAACAAAAAGTACTCATTTCTGATGGTTCTTGCCAGCCAACAGGCACCACTGAATTAGGAAGCCACATTCTGTAATTAAATACAGAAGACAAAACTTCAATACATATATACGTATGCACACATGCGTATATAAATGTGTGTATAGGTATATGTAATAAATTCATTAAGTAAAATGACTAGTAAGTATGGTGTATTATGTTCAGTTCACATTCCTATAGATATTATTTTATTTTTGTACAGAAATGTACCAGATAACTAAAAAAAAAAAGAGCCAAATTTGTATATTATCATTATCCTCTTGAAATTTTTCATGGTACCTACAGATAGATAAAAGGTTCCACAGATTTGACAAAACAGTATTTGAACTTCCCACTTTCATACTGCTTAACAAATTCAGTGACCCAAAAGACATAAGTTAGATTTGGTAGGATTAATGACATATTTACTGTATCACCAAGAACAACTGCTCAATGATCTTTCATCAGTCAGATATCAGTTATGCTTGAGCACCCTGACAGAGGAAGATACAGGCATGTAAACAATAGGAGCTGGCTATGTTGATTACTTCACACAGAACTCAAGAATTTTGTTAAATTCAAAAGCATTTAACCATCACACTTCCAAAGACCCTGCAGAGAGGAAGGGAAAGGGGTTCTTCTATATTTACCAAGTTGTCTTCCTAGGGATTACAAAAGAAAGGGATTTACTTTACAGCATTTAGTTCTGCAATAAGGAAAAAAACAAGTGCACTTGAGCCCATGCATACTGTTTGAGAATGTTAACAGTACAATATGATCATCATTAAGTAGTAGGATAAAAGGCTACATTTCATTAATAGAGTCCATGAGAAAAAATATCTATATAGAGGTGTCAGTCAATTTAATGAGGTCCTTTGAGAGCCTTCTATCTTGTCTCAGAACACTTTCATCAAAGGTCTATGTTTCTCTCTTGCATAAAAGGACCATTTGCTCCCATTAAGACACAAATTACAACAAAGATCCTTGGGATCCTTGATCCATGACTGTATTTTACCCTGTGTTTAGTGTTCAGAACAAAAAGGGACTCTAAAAGATTATCTTCTATTCACTCAAGATAGTAGTGCTCAAACAGTCGGGGACTATGAAAAAGAAAACACAAACTGAGATATGCTGTGGCCAAACAGGATTATTCAGATGTTACTGTATTTTTAATCGGACAGAACTTCTTCAATGAAACTAAACAGATGGATGTGGGGCCTTGATGTCAAATTTTTATTAAAATTTTACACTATGCAAAAAATAAAAAAATTATTTAAAAAAATATTGTAGTTTTATTTCCTTTTTATTTTCATATATACACTGAGATGCATTCAGAAATTTCCAAGTGTTTGCATATGACTAATGAAATCTTTTACCTGCGAGGAACCAAGAAATTCTAACATTTTTCCATATGAAGCTTACACACTAAAAGGTAAGGAATCTTTTAATTAAGTAGGACATAGATCTTTCACATCCCAAAAAAGCTCCAGATTTTAGTGGGGAGTTGTGTGTAAACTGTGTCTTAGTGCAATTTCCTCATCTTCTAACACAATACCTATCCTCTTTGAAACATATATCCTTTTCCTTCTACACTATCAACTTGACATATGTTCCAATAAACCAATTGAACATAAATATGATGCTCCTTCTCCGCTGAAGTTACATGCAAAATGTATGCCAGGTGCTGTAAGAGCAGCATATGGCCCTTAAAGCTACAGAATAATCAGAATAAAGGGTTTGTTTCTACTGCACCTCTGCTCTTACTAAAACCCTCATTAGATATAAGGTTAGTTTAATTTTCAAAATATGAAAGGTGATGCAAATGTGGCATACAAGCCACCTTACCTCCACTTTTATTCAATAAATGTACTTTTATGACTGGGCTATAGCTATCTCTCCCCGCTCCTATGAACCTGCTATTCCACAGACTGCTTTTCCGGTTAACTCAGCCTTTACAGGAATGTTAAAATAGCCCTGCAGAGCCTCAACACTTTTCATGTCGAACAATTCCACCCGACTCTCACACATTGCACTATCTCCCAGTGCCAAAACACCCTTTTCTTCAATTGTATCACCATAGTTGTGCTTTACTTGAACAGTCTGGCACTTTGCATTGCTGGCAAAACATCGACTCAGGAACGGAAGGGATCGGCATTCTGATATACTGGGCCACTTTTCTTCTCAATGTTGCATGAAGACGCACCAAATCATTTAAGACACACAAACCATTCTGGTAGTGGTTGAATTACAAGTGAAGATGAGAAGATCCACAGGTCTTACAGATGTATTAATAATCTAATATGTGACACTAGAAGACTGGTGCGGAAATGACGGCATGTGAGTTTGAAGCCCCAGAGAATCTGCCCAAGTAATCAATCCTGGACAAACAAACACCAGCTTAATGGATTTGAAGTGTCACCTTTTCTGTAAGGAAGGCGCTTGAGTAGAGTGTAGTCTCTGCTTATATCTCTGCATTTGCTTTGACCTTGAATGCAGTTTGTTGAACAGCTCAGGGAACTTATTTTGTGGAAATAAGGTTTCTAGGAATCTCTCCAGAAACACATACACCATTCTCTTATTCAGCTGACTATGCTGGAACATTTCAAAGACCCGAAGAATGCCTTTCCGCGTAGTCTCAGCGCCTATGATGTGCTTCAGTTCATCTACAAAAGCAGAAGTCACACAGATGTTTAAGCTAAATTCTACTTCCAGGTTAACAACAAACTTAAACTGCATTTTAAGTCTTTCAAACTACGTAGCCTGAAATTCAAGGTAACAGTGCTTCTACACAACATGACTAAACTAGAAGTTCTCTTACAGAAGAGAGTGTTTCTGAAAATTACTTAACTCTTTCCCTATATATGTGGAAACCATGTTTGCAAGAAATCTTACTGCTTTGGAATATACCTATATCAGGCGCATCTTAATCCTCTAGAAACTTAATACTGAGGTGGCTCTAAGAGAATTACTGACAGTACATGTGAAAACGTCCAATGTTTTAATAATTAGAAACCTTTTTATTTAAATACAGTTTATATATCAAGGTTTCTTTTCAGTACTTAAACAATCAACAAGAATACTGACATTAATTTCAGTAACAATGTATGGTACAGATTATTAGGCTTTAATCCCAGACTCACTTACCTGGCATTACCTCCAGCAATTTGGTTTTCCCTGCCACCCTTGTTCTCATTCTAATAGCTTTGTCCCTTCGTGGAACAGTTTCTGCTAGAATGCCATTGGGCCAAAAAGCGTCTCTGTAACAAAAGCAAATCTGTCAAAATACATTAACATTTTATCAAGTGAAAAGCTCTTTTAAATCTCTCAAGGCTATCTCATAAAATAAATACAAGAAAGTAATTTGCACACAACCTGACACACACTTCAAATATCAGAAGAGGAAAAAAAAATGAAGAATGATGAAGAAGATGAAGAAATCAAAAGCCAGTAGTACAATACACTCAACCTATCAGTAGCTATCATATGATTTTTTAATATGGAAATCAGAAGAAATGAAATTTTAATAAAATAATGCAAATCAAAACCATTCAAATACAACATAGTTCTTGCATAAAACAGACCTAAGTCTTGCTTTTAACAAGCTTTATTGCTACTGAGACTCTAGGTCTATTAATTGCTTCATCAAAATTTTGACACCAGCAGTTAGCCTTTCAACAAGCTAAAGCTGAGAAGAAACAGTTTCCGTGTAGGAGAAAGTCCAATGCAAAAGACATGCCTCTAATAAGCTATTTTGCCTCTGTGAAAGACAATTTTTTTTTCTGACTAGAAAGTACACATTCTTACAGTTTAACCAAAGAATAACAGTACACTTGTAAAGTATGACCCTTGGGAGAATACATTACCCTACTTAGACTTTCACCCCAACAAAAAACCCCCTAACTATAGGGAAAGAAAAAAAACGTGTAACACTTTCTCAACACCAATGTAGAAACCATTAAAACTTTTAGGGAATTGATAGTTTCAAATTCAGACTTCAGTTCCATTTTCTCAGAGCTAAGGCTCTTTTAGCACTAATTGTCTGCTTTAAAAGCAAGGCACGTATATGCCTTCATCAAGGCAAAAATGACACTACATCACTACAGTGATAAATGATGAAATTTCTAAGTATACCTGTACTCTAGCTCTTCTAAACTGGTTAACAAAGACGTTTTTAAGGTAGAGGAGAAAAGTTAAAAATACTCTTTTCCGTGTGACAATTGCTTTCTCTGACTTAGCATGTGAAAAAGCAGTGTATGATCCAACTGTATTCTGGAGAATGATAATAATTTCCTCACGTAAGAAGAAAAGGAAGACATATAGATATTAGACATCAATTGGTGAGTGCTTGGTATTTAACATCTGTGGTAAAAGACATACCTGAAGCGTTTCACTGCATCTGCTACTTGCTCGGGAGATGTCATCCAATCAACATGATCAACTATTTTTCTAAAATCAAAGCAACAAGTCTCTTGTTTAATTTTTAAAGCAGAGAACCCATAAGTGAAGCATATTAAAGAGCATTCTAAGGCAAACAAAGTATCATTTCAACTGTCTCCAACTCTGTAAGTAGGTTCTATAATACTGCACAATAGGAAGGCAAACACTGATTCTCAAGATAGAAATCTAAGCTCACTGATGACTCCCTAAAGCTTTTTTTCTTTTTGGGTAAATATATGATAATGAAGTTGGCTGGAAAGCTGCTGCTGCATCTCCCATTAGCATTAGATAACTGGTTTGCTTGTACAGCACTCCTCTTCATGCAGTTCATGGAGCACTCTTAAATTCTGCTTCTGTAAGCAAAGGACCTACTCAGAATCTCAAAATACTTGCTGCAATGTTACAGTTACTTCACAATCCTTAACAGGAGATACAGACTGATAATTCATCAGGCCTTCATTCACCAACCCATACATATAGCTCTATATCCAAATCTAGGATGCTTACAGAAATGATACACGCATCTGTGTATCACCACAATCCCAGGACTGTTTCCCTAATCACAATTTGAATTTAGTTTTCTAAGAACCAGAAAAAGATGATTTTTCTGCAGAACGCCATTAAATCCCAAGAACTTGCCAGGACAAGGTATGACTGCTGACCAGAGGAAGCTATGAGTATCTGAAATGGCTCTAAATGCAGAAGCAAACTAGTACTACACTACAGCCATCTCTGCAATAAGGAAGCAGCAGCCAGTGCAGAAACTCTGCTTGTTTATACTACAATCTGGAAACAGCAAGAAGTATTCAGAGTTGTTCAACGGGGCAGCATGTTCTTGGAAGTACAGTTCTCAAGACAGTTTTCAGCTGGCCATAAGGAATTATTTGAGAAAAACCCAGTGCTATTTTATCACATGGTTACATCGTTATTGCTACCACAAATCTGTATGTTTAACAGTGATGATGAAAACATCACAAATATAATTGTGAAGGGTAAAAAGAAATGATACAGTGAGGAATGTCCTGAAAAAAAAGTAATAGGAAGCTACTTCTCACCATCTAGAAATTAAGTTTTTGATTCATGGCACTAAATCAAAAGTAACAATGCATCTAGAATTCGTTGATGTTGGTGCTCTTTATATTTGTTCACATTTCAGAAACAAATTATTAGAAGGACAGTCTAGAAACTGTATATTTCTAAGCTGAGAACAGGAAACATTGCTTAATTAGCACTATTAACTGGCTTTGCATTTGCATGAATAAATGTACATGTGAATTACAAAGAACATGGAGCGGCCAAAACAGACTCCATAAGAGTCCTTTTCCTTTCCCACTTCCATCTTTTAAGTATGAGAGAAAAAACTTAACACAGCAACTCAGTATAGTTCACATAATTTATAAGTGCCAGTGTATCATTTGTGGCATGAAAGAGACGTAAGCAGAAATAGTGCAGAAAGTAATAAATAATATTAATAAAAAAAGGTATAGCAGTAAAACAGGGCAAAAAGCATAAATATTACGTTACATTCAGAGAAACGTGAACTCTTATATGGGAAAGCTCTTTTTTAACTTCTCTGGCATGTAAGAGTTACTGGAATTTTTCTTTCAATAATGTTTTGTGTTTATCTCCATTTTACATCACTTTTGCACTCAGTTTATTGATTTTCTTCAGAGGAATGCACGCAGATTTAACCTTAATAATTTAATAATACCAAGAAGGATGTATAGACGGAGACTATACAGCGTCACTCACGTGATTGCTCTATATAAGAAAAGCAGTACCTATTAATTGTGTCACCATATGTTGCTCTAATGAGTTGCTGAAGCAGATTTTTTATATTTCTTCTTAACCACTGATTTCTCTCCTTTAAATCAAAGACTTCATCCATAAGTAGGAGCATTACTCTCAGCGGAATATTGTCATCCACCTGACCACCAAGTAAAAGAATAAACAGTAAACTTATTTCAGTTCAAGAAAGCTACAGTTTTAGAAGCTACTTTATGTGTCAAATACTTCAGTACAAGCACAACAATGACAAACACTTTACTCTGTATTTTACTTTAATATAAAATCTTCCCTAAATCTCCTATAACACCATTAGTAGCAAAGAAGGACTGAAAATTAAACATAAAAGATACACTGAATTTTTAAAATATGACAAGAAGACAATTTCAAAAGCCAACAGTTATTACAGAAGTTGAATAAAATTAATAGATGTAAATATGTCCTAAAGAGAGACCTCATCCTTGACCTCTTCCTTGGTTTCTGTGCTTCCAACTGCCTTACACAAAAGCTCAGGAAGGAGCTTTGCTTGGGCACCATTTTCTTACAGGTGCTAACAACAGTGACATTTCACTGCAATTAACTGCTTTTTATTTAAATATCATTGTAACCTGCATGACTACCCAGTGCTTTTATGTGTGAAGATTAAGAAAAGGATCACAATTTTACTTTTTTAGTAGATAATGTTACACAGATTGGCCTACAGAAAACATGTTGGAAGAAGAAGATGAATGAAATGAAAAAAATGAAAACCCCAGTCAAAAACCACAGAAACAGTAGTACATGCACTCTTCACAGTTATTTCAATGCTGTGCAAACCATTTCAGTGCGAGCAAAAACGTTATTTTTAAAAGGAAGTATGCCAATTTCTTTTTAAAAAGCTTAGAACTGTTTTGAAGCGCCTCGAATAATGTCAGAAAACAATAAAAGTGTAGCTCAATGCAGAATAAGGAACTCATTTGTTTGGTTTTAGAGGTGTCAACTTTGAAAGGACAAATGTCAGACTCACGTTGTCATCAATTGGTGCTGCAACACGGCAATGGTCAGGATCTGAATAGGTTTTCTGCATCAGAGGCGGCACCTACAATAAAAGAGGCCATGTTAATGACAGAAAAAATACTTTAGAGTATGAATAAATCAGAAAAAAATTCATAAGCAGTTTGGTTATGAAAATATAAAACAACAACATTTGGTCAAAAGTAAATGCAAACTAATATACACACAGCTGTGGATAAATACACAGCAGCTCTTTCACCTTCCAAAAACCAAAAATCAAGTCTGTATACATTTTTATATAGCTACCAAAATTATCAACAGCTTTAAGACAATCCACATCTAATTTACCAAGTGCATAATGCTTCAACTGAAAAACACCTAAAAACTCTTATGAGACTGATATTTCTTTTGATACTTCTTGATCTTAACTCCTGCCTAGTCACAGGCTTCCTGGTGAGTACAGCTGCAAATATATTGCTAGTCACACACCAGGGAAGTTACTAGCAATGATAAAGTCCAGACACAGTCATTTTACCCTGCAAGTAATTAAAAAAAATTTACATATCCCCCCAGGCCCCAGTTTATTATCCCCTTTCATGATTTAAGGGTTAATTCACCCATCTCAGTTGCTCTTCTACATCTGCCATATATAACTGCTTTGGCAGCACAAAATGGAACCATCCTTGACCACAGACCGAACAACTACACAGCGAAAGAGGAAGACCAGAGAAACAAAGGGAAGATGAACATGTTCTAAACATTACTATTCTCATAGGACTTCCAGACTGCATGTCATGCTACAATTCCCCACCTCTAAAGTATTATATTTTATGAATGTAAGAGATGAGGGAAGATAGCAGGAAAGACAGAAAAAAAAATTAATTTAAACCAGAATTTAGCAAGGAATAAGCAGAAAAGAAGCTATCTCCTTAATCTGAATTTCAAAATATATGGGTTTTTTTCCCCCAACAAAAACAGCAGATACAGGAAATTATCTGAACAAGAATGGTTAGTTAAAAAATAAGAAAAGCCACGAATCTCATGTTCTTCTCACATTACTTCACTGAATTAAGTGAAGAAGAACTGTAACAGTCTGTAGATGCCATCTTAAAACACGTTACTTAATAGCAAAGACCTCCATTTTTGCAGTAAAATCCCTGCTGAACCTTATTAAAAAGGTGCAGGTACAAAACATATTGGTCTTCTGTTTAATGACTTGACTCTTCTATATAACATTACTTTAAGTGAGTCAATAGTGACTCTCCTGTTAATTAACTGAGTATGTATTAACCACCAGTATCTTCTTACCTTGAAAAATGATTGCTTTATGTCTTGTCCCAATCTCTCTGACATTTTACCCACGTTGTCTGACATTTTAGTCATTCCCTCTGCCAGGCTGTCAGGAATAGACTTGACTGCATTTGATACGTTTCTCATAGAGTTACGCAGTGGATTTACAAATGTGTCCATCTGAAGGGGAAGATGTTTAACCAGAATTGTATAATTTATGAGGACACCAGCATATTAATACACTATGAGAAGTATGGCACAGAGAACAATAATATAAAAGAACAACTCAAATTATTTAACTTCATTACAGAATGCAAAATACAGTTTTAATTTTACTTCCATTTATATTTCTCATTTGTTACAGCCCTACTGCAGCTATTTACATCTTTCAACAGATGTTTTCCTGAGTCATTTCCATTTCCCACCCCTTGGCTTTTCTTAGCTTAAATTTATTTTCCTTTTCTTCTCCATTCAATACCATTTCTCCCTTCCAAGCTTTCTACTTCCAGATGTTTCAATCCTGCTTTCAACTCTTCATCTTTGCAACATGCCACTTCTAAACAGCACTGGAATAGTTTGTATCATGGCAAGTATAATTAAAAGCATAAAGTAGTTTCACACAAACTGTTACAATTTTTCTTTCAGTATATACTCTAAATTCAGTCCAAACAGAGGCACAAATACCCTTGAAAAATGATGCCCTTTAAAAAGTTATGCTTATAAAGAATCTTTTGCTGGAAAACACATCTTACTCGTTATATAAACCTTGATAAATATTTAACTATTTCACTGTTAATTATTTAAGGAATATAGGCAGGACAGTAACTTGAGGTGACAACAGAGTTGCAGACACTTTTTCTACCGAAATCACTTTAACTTTAGAAATGGCTACATTTGCAAAGCAGATGCTCACACAAACTGGTCAACTGAACAAAGAACCACTTGTCTGAAGACAGTTCTGGTGGCTTAACAAAAAGGATGCAGAGCCCAGAGCTCTGAATTTGACCAATGACTCTGCGTGGTTACACCTAAATATGTAACAGGTGCTTTTGAAGGGAAATGCGTATGGTGTTTTGGGCTGAAGAGTGGAAAACATGGTAACAGCAGCAAATGCAGAGTAAAGAACTGAAAAAAGAAATCAGAAGGAATAAGACCATAAAAAAAACCCCACTGGTGTCTGACAGAAAGCAACTTGCAACAAACATACTTTTAGAGTAGTAGAGAATTCTCAGTGCAATTCACTGTGTCCAATTTCAAAATTTTATTTTCTTGTCATACAAACAGATTTACCTATTATAAAAATGATAATTTTTTGGTTCTGTATATCCTCAGATACTTTGCCACTGAAAGTTTTAAAGCAACTCATTCGCAAGCTGTTTTCAAAGTGCTATATAGCTCTTTAATATCAGCTCAACATGTCTGTTCAATGAAATCATTGCATGAATGAATGCTCCAAAGTTCCCTTGACCGTACAAAACATTCTTACCTTTCGTGCAAAATCCCCCTTCCCTTTGCTATAGGCTTTATTCTCCAGGAAGTCATACACATAATGGGCTAAAGCTGGAGAAGCTTTCATCATTTCAGGATTTAACAAGAGCTGAGTAAAATAATTTTTAAAAGTTATTTTAATACATAATGAACAAGACACAATCAAAGACATCACATCTAGCAATGTATTTTTTCACTCCTAAATTTTATTCCAACATTACACTAGTCTCAAGATCGAAACAATGGGCTTCTTAGTAATTACCATAATTTTAATCACCCTGGTAATTATAGCATCTCACAGAAAAATATACACCTTTATCATCGACCTGTCATTTCACAGTGTTTTACTCATCTTCGTTATTTACTGTTAACATGTTCATTGACTTGGTCAACATATTTTAGTGCTAAATGATCAGACAGTCCCTGTGAAGGATGACAGCTGAATTTTTTTGTTTGGGCTGATACAGGCCTTATCTGAACAGAGGAACTGTGTGGTTTGCTACACTGCTGGAGTGGCTGCCATGGAAATCGTAACACAGTAGCTCAAGACAAAGTGACCACAAACATTTCAGCAGGAGAAGGTCAATGGCACAAAGCTCAAAACCAACACACCTGGAACCTCATCAGCTCAGAAAAGCTGTGACAGAACTGGCTGAGAATAAACCAAAACACCAAAGAAAATGCAAACGTACAAGATAGTATCAAGTTCTTATGGTATATTATTTAGTATCGCATACCAACTACAAGACAGCTTTTTTTTTTACAAAAGAAAAAACCACAGAGACAAGCTACCTCTGAAAAAATAATTCCAAGCACAGTGCTAAAAAAAACCAATAACAGCTTACCTGCAAATAAGCATTTAAATCTTTTTTCCTCTTTTCCAAAAACTCTCTGTCCATATTGTTAAATGTTTTTTTGCCAGGAAGTTTTAGTATATTTGCAAGGTTTTCAAACTAGAAAAAAAGAGAAGATTTTTTGTTCTGTTTTCAATAGTTTCAAGTCTTCATATAAGGACATTCTATTCACCTATTCTTATCTATCATGTAACACCTGACAAAAAGAATTCTGCATCATGCCTGGAACTCAGAATCCTTGGAGAAGCCAAAGTGAGAGGTACACTGTCAAGAACAAATGCATGAAAATTCCCAGGAGATTAGCAAGGGTAAAATTTAATTTCTTGTGAAACTCTCTTTTGAAGTACACTTCTGAAATACAAATCAATAGAGTGTGCAAAAGGCTGAGGCTCAAAATTTATCATTATTATTTGGAATGAAGTTACTACAATTATGAGACTACATAAAGAGTAAAGATTTTCAAAGGAACTTGTAAATCTTTCTAAAATCTCTTTCCTTTCCTATCCTGATCAAGCCTATTAAGGAAATAATTAAGCTTTTCTCCCTACAGAGACGGCAGCACCATAGTTTACACATAGGTTATCACAACATGCTCTATATGTCATGATCTGTGCCTTTTCTCCAGGTAATGACAGTTGTTGGATCTAGTGTTTCTTCCCAAATAACAACAGGATGGGACTGCTGGGAGATGTTCCTTGAGCCTTATTGCAACATCAGCCTCATTATAGGGCGAGACACGAAAGATGGCAACAGCTCACATCATTCCAACAGCAGGCAGAGTTGTCTGTGTTACAAGGCCTTTTAAAAGCTTTCTAGCCAATAGCAAATTGTTAAAAGCTTACAGGTATCTGCATAAACCAATAATTAAAACTACACGTATTCTTTAAATCTAACAATGGTTGCTTCTTTCATATTTTTTGCTTCTCAGGAACTTTTTATACTCTTCTATAATCAAAGCACAGAGTCTCATTATTAAACTTTTCTATTATCTTGCTGGACATATTTTTCTACTTGCGAAGGCCTAACTCTACACAGCACAAAAACACAGTCTTATTGTCTTGTGTCTTCATTTTTGTATCTTTGTACCTCTAGGCCTACATCTGCACTGCTATGAGAGTTTTCTGCTTTTTCTATTTCCCACAATTCCCCCCCTCGGTACAACCACAAACCCCCTTTTGCTTGCCTTAAACGCTCTAGTTTTTGACTACACCAATTCTAATGCTGCAAAAGATCTAGTCTATTCCAAGGATGTAAGGCAAATCCACTACTAATTGCTATTTCTTGTTTTGATAAGTCTCGTGTGTTCTAAGGTCTTAATTCAAAGCCTTTATCTATGTCTACATTTGCATACACTGCTTTGGGGTTAGCAGGCAACTGCACAAGACCCGGTGATCCCTCTGTAAGATTTTGAAAATCTTCTGTAACTTCATTCCCTGTATCTCTCTTGGATGATAAAGGCTTCTTTGATGGTTCTGTCCATCATCTGTCGCACACACCGAAGTATACAAGGTACTACTACTAATACCACCACTAAAATAGCCAATACATATAAACCTATTTTGCAAAGTTCCTTTAACCAAGATGCAAAGCTCCATCCTTCGAACAAATCATCTAACCATGATCACCATCTTTTCTGATTTGAGCTGTTAAATCTTTCAGCTTTTGTATGCTTTTGTGGATGGATTTGGAATGGTCAGACAGGTTCATACAACACAATCTTTCAAATTCCTCACAACCATGTCTGTGTGCCAATAAAAGAAAATCAACTGCTGCTCTATTTTGTAGGGTGGCATGTCTACCACTGCTGATGTCTGTCAGCATATCACTGATTGCAGTGGATTAGCATTGGTTTGTTTATTTAGCCAACATCCTACCCGATCTAATTGTTTCAATGCCATGGCTGAAGCAAGTTGGGGTAGAAACAAACCTGCTGAAACTCTTTTTGCAGCTTTCTAGGGCATAAAATCACTCTTACAATTCTCTTCATATTGACAGGCAAATCTTTTTCTTCTATGCTTTTTCTTAGTGACTGCTTTAGCACTAGGTGCTATCACAGTGAGCTTTCTAATGCTGCATGGAACACCTTTGAGGTGTGATGGAATGCCTTGCTGAGCCCTATCTCCACAAATGAACCAATGCCGGGCCAGCAGTGACTGCCACTGGTTGACATGTACTCTGATCTAGTTTTGCAGGAAGAATGGCAGTCCCAGGGAAGGGAAAGAAGGGAAAGAAGAGGCCCTAACACTTAATAAGGCTGAATATATTTGGTAAAATGCCAAAAAAAAAAAAAAAAGTGACAAGAACAAAATTTGAAGAATCAGGACTATCCCCATACAGAATGCAGACTTCCTGTAAATAATAACCTTAAGGTAGTAAAGAGAGAAACATACAGTATTCTAGGCTTTAAGAAACAATCTGGAAACCTGTCACATCCTTTTCCTCTAGAAAAGACCACAACATTACAGATTTGAAGATATGTATTCCATTCGGTCCCTGCAAGATCTTTTCTTGCATCATTAAACTTTTGAAGGCCACAAAGCTCATATAAATTTACGGTCTGTAGGAAGCACAAAGAATAGCTCTTTACAACTTTAGAAATCCCATTCCCTTGCAAGTAGGTCATATGGGAAAATAACTGAAGAGAAGATGGTCTAGTTTTCATTTGGACTCTTATATCTAAGCAGAAGCAATGTAAGCAACTAACAGCCTCTATTTTAAATATAGGTATCTACTTCAAATGGTATTTATTACATGACTGACTAAAGGAACTGCTGAGAATCTATTCAGTGCTTTAAGGAAAAAAACCTCAGATACTTTGAACTGCTAACTGCAATTCCATTTTGGATCAATTATCTATTTTCTCTGAAAAACAGTGCTTGTCCCTCTTATTAATTTTAAATCAATCATTCTGTTACCCTTAACATGTCAGCAAAAATGTCTCAGACAAGCACACAAGACAGTAAGAATGTCTATTTTGTTGTCAAGACAAAGCAAAACTGTTGGGAACATCTGAGATGCTACAGTCAATCACAGAAATCTGTTTACTTTTTGCAGTCTTAGTGCTCTAGGGTAACATTTCTAGTCTCTGTAAATTCAATCAGACTTAGCAACCAGAAATGCTGAGCTTTCATATTTTGAACGTCTTTGCTTTTGCCATTTCCACTGATTCTACTCATTATGTTACTTTTAAAGGACTGTCCCATATGAGCAGAATGTTAATTCACTCTAAGATCCAAGATTCTTCAAAACACTGAATTTTAAAAAATCAGTTTGAAGGAGAACAAAAATTGGTATTTCAAATTTATTGACAGCACACTAAGAGCATCAGAAATTCAAAGGAAAGTCAGACTTAATTTATAATTAATCCAAATATTCAACATATTTGCTTTATTAATACAGCCTTTTTAATTTTTATTTTTGCTGTAACTTTAAAATGCTAACTTACCTGCACAGAATTTGTTCTCTATGACTCTCAATTAATAACAGAGTAAAGGGATATAAACTGACACTTCTGACTAGTTCAAAGGTTATGCAGTCAAATCTGACTTCTCCAAAGGCTTGGTTTAAAAGCACTTCAGCCTCCTTTTAAAAGCACCGTGTTTTCGTCCTTTTTTCATGTCAGTAGGTTCTACTTTGTACCAGCTGGTGAGTTACAACTCTCTATTTCTTCCTTCTTTCATTTTAGGAGGGTTAAGAGTCTGAGAATACAAGTACAGCAGTAAAAGGCAGATTGCTAGTAGTATAATGAAGTGCTACCAGCTCTCCCTTTTGGGACCCCACCAATTCTTAACATCCACTTAAAACCTAAATACCTATTTCCCAACCTCAGCTTTTACTTCTTAATCTCTGTGACAAATATAACTAACTCTCTCTGAGACCAACAGCACTTCCATACAAAGATTTAAAGTAAAATTAAGCACTATGGGAAAGAGGGGGGGAGACTTTCTGAGTTCCATTTCTTTTTCATAGAGCAATCATTGGTTATTAAACCACAGAAACCTGCACCTATAAAGCTTTCCATGAGATGGGTTACCTGCTCAGTGATCCTCATGTGGAAGTCATGGAAGTCACTGTAGCGCCGATACGTCTTCCACATCTCCTCACTGTTAGCATTGCGCCGGTGGACGGTGATGGCATACAGGGCATATGTCTTGCCGTGGTCATTACACACTCCTGCCACGGCATATGGGTCAGAGTCAGCATAGACTAGTAGTTTCAAAAACAAAAATAAAAAAGGAACAAACAGAAAGAAGGAAGACGAAAGGACACAAATGTGAAGTGAAGAAATGTCTGGAATGACAGACTTGAAAGACAAAAATGGACATGCAAGCAGAAGACTAAACTATCCCTTTAACTTAAACACTGTACGATACCCTCCAAAACTTACTATGTAAACTTAAATAGAGATTAAGCAGCTTTAAACCTAGACAGGTTTCAGTGACAGGCAAAACATAAACAGAAAAATTTTCAACTTTTAAATAGTAAAGAGATCTTTTAAAAAAATATTTTAATTGAAAAAACTGAAGATGGGGTGAAAGACAATTGTGAAACCAGAAGAAATTCCAGTCTGCAAAGTAGTCTAATCACATTGCAGAAGTCTGCCCATCAAAAAAGTGTATAAATACAAGGCAATGGTTGCAAGCTGCAAGCATTCGGTTTTGTTACTGGCATCAGTAGTTTGTTATTAACTCAGCAGTTTGTCATTAACTCTAAGATAAAAAACACTCCCCATGCTATTTTAGTCAACTATTTATACAGACATGTGTACGTATATATAATGCATTCTCTGTGTGTGCACACACATTGTCTGGAAAGGTCAATTCATAAAAGAAAAGAACACACATAGCTATCTGAAATAGAAGCAAACATCTTTTTGATCTCCGTTAAATATTTAAGTCTTCTTGGACATTGCTCCCTCACAGAATTTTCCCAGTACAGTTTGTTTTAAAACCTTTCATTTTATTTATAGAATAACCTAGAACCAATATTGTTTACATTGCACACCATTTAAATTGGCAACATGTTGTACTTCTAAGTATTGAGCCTATGTCCAGTACCTACAGTGGCTAGATGAAAATATTTTTAATCAAGGTCTCTGAATTTTTCTATGCACCCACACTGCATAAAGTACAATCCTCCTGCGAAATCATCAATTCCATCCTCTGTAGTACTTTCACTCTTGATTTCTCTCAAGTATAATGCTTTTGTCTAAGCAGCCAGGGAGCACCTGTAGGATAGATTGGCTGCTGCCAGTGCAAGAATTACACACTAGAAAGGTGAAGAGTGGGCATAGACCATCTTGTCTTTGCCATCCAACCTCTAAAAGAAGAATGTTGAGTGCTGAATCCCCAGGGGAATGGGCAGGCAGTCAGGATGGTGCCAAAAGACTGCCCAGAGAGCAGAGCCAGGAATCCCCAGCACCACAGATGCTGCAGAAGCCCTGTCCACTACATTCACACTGACCACTTGGCCCTGCAGCCACCAGACCACATCCCAGGGGCACTGCCAAGTGACATCTTCAGAACCACTTCAGGCAGAAAAAGAAAGAAGCTGTCCTGCTGCCCCTTATGTCACAGCCTCTTAATTAGTATTTATTTTGCAAGCCAAGACAGTGTGAATTCTGAAACACACAGAGATAATCCTGTCTGTACATAACCCTCACGCACAGGAAAGGACAGCAACTGGGTGAGGAGAAGAACCTGCTCACAGATGCAGTTTAATACTATCTTGAAACACAAACCTGCACAGATCTCCTGCTACAACTGGAGCATTATGTATCCAGAGTCAGACTGGTAGTTATCAATACATGCTGCCCTCAAGATTACAGATTTTACAATTTATGTGGTTCTAAGCTTACCTTTTTTTCTTAGGTCAGAGTGATGAAACTTCTAAGTTTAATTCAGAAAAAAAGTACCACATGCCATTTTAGTAAAAAAGCAGAATTAGATTCTTAACTTTCAACTCATTTTCCCCTTTTTCCCTGAGGACTGACTACCATGACACTTGGTTTGCACACTGCCCTCACACTGAGTTGGAATAGGTTTAATTAAAATGTAAAGTAGCTGAATGCTTGCTGACAGCATGTGTCCACTACATAAATTCATAGATTTAAAAACATATTGCATAGTAAAATCTACCAAAAAAGTATCTGAAGATCACTTCACAATTTAATTACCCAATGCAATCTCATTTAACTAGAGTATTTGCAAATAATAGCTGAGTTTTTTTTAATTTAGTCTCATGTAAGAAAGAAAAATAATTTCTTTCTAGGCAAAGTTTTTTAAAAGACAACCAAAACTGCCACCACAATAAGGACAGAAGTCACTTCCTTAAACTAAGGTAAGTCAGTAAGGAAGCACAAAGAAAAAGGGAAAAATATTATACTAAAAGAATGAAATAGTCAAGAATAATAATTCTGTGACTAGAGAGATGGCTTTCAGAATTTCTTGAAATAATTACTAAAATAAATCCTACTCAATAATAAGTTTAATGAATGATTCTCCAGAGATAAAAGTAGTAATAATAATACCACCGTAAGCAATAAAAATTAAATCACTTTTTAAGTACAGATATTTAGTCTGTGACCTACAGAACAAATACTGCAAAGATTTCCAAAAGGACTTAATGGAAAACATGAATTCAAATGTTTTGTGAGGCCAAAAAAATTAGACAATCAGGATTTCAGGGGCCTGTAATATTACAAAACTCAAAATAAATGGTGGGGAAAGTTAGCAGACATCATAATAGATTCACTTACCAGTATCTGAGATGTATGCATGGAGCTGAATTGTCTCATCAGAAGGGACATTTGAAAGGTCATCTAAGGACTGCAGGGTGGGGAGATAATGTAGGAGGAAAAAATGGGAAAAAAAGAATAAGCTCAGAAATACATCATATTTGAGATGTGCTTTGATTAATCTAATTTTGAGACTTTCAGTTCACTATCCTAAAAGCCTAGTGCACTGTAACAATGCAGGTGTTTGTACTGCCTGGTTACCAAAGCCATTCTTTTGCACAGCATAGGGCATTTCACTTCCTCTATCATTTTCACACATAATTTTGTGACCACTCATATTTGATTAAACATATTTGCCACTTCAGTTTGATATCTCAACTCTAATGGAAGTACAGCTAAAAATGGTCTTTTACTGAGCATTGGGGGAAAAAAACAAACCAGAAAGTCTCCCAAACAACTGGGGAGATACAGATGTTGTGTAAGAGGTCTTTTGGCTTTTACCTTCATAGCATTCTGTTTTCTTTCAAATGTCTTTACACACTACACTAATGTTACACAGCAGTAGAAACTGGAAGTTTTTCTGCTTTACATAAAAACAAAAACAGCCAACATTCTTCTCAGGAATATTTTCTGTCGTAAAAGATGAACAGGTACATCCTCAGATGGTTAATTCCCTGTTCTGTCTCCATATTTAATAATTAGTGGGATCAAAAGAAGCCTAATGGGTCTTCTAGAGAAGCTTTGGTTTTTGTTAAAATTAATACATCTGATTACTAAGATTTAACATAATAAAGCTCTTCAAGACTGTTTAAAGACTTGTATACACAACTGAAAGAAACAGAGGATGGGCCACTATGCATCGTAATCTTAAATTACCAGGTTAAAAGAAAAAAAAAAGAGATGGAGCTACCTGAGAATTCACAGACACTGGGATCCCAACTACTTTATATATTTTATATATTGAATTCTAAAATTCTCCAAAGAAACACATTCAGAATGAATATAGCTATCTGCTATGTTTTATAATTTAACCAAGCTAGTTTAATAGTGACTTACCACAAAAAGTTACCTAAAATGGGACTTACTGGTTGGCAGTGCCATGCCCATATCAAACTAAAACCTCTACCTACATCAATTGAGTTTCTATATCAGTTTCCTTAAACATAAAACAATATATGAGATTACAATCAAAAGATAGGCTGGACATAAACATGAATTATTTAAAGACTCTGCTCTTGCCCCTTCTTCATCTGAATCTTTACCAACTCCACAATATCTCAACATAATAGTCCATTCCTTCCTCCTCTAGTTCTCTACAAGGAATGGCTCTTTTCTGCCTCAACCACCTCAATTAGTCTCAGCGTAAATCTCTACTACTGAAGGCGAGGGAAGTAACATTTTGTTACAAAGTCTAGATACCAAATAAAATGCAGCTTAAAAGTGTCTGAATAACATGAGTTGCAGTAGGGAGTCTCCTGAATGATATGCTTGTAAACTTGTAGTACCAGTGTCCCAGACTGAGAAAAGGTAGAAGAAAGAAAAGCCCTTCTGGGGAAATCTGTTTTGCCACTACATGCTATAGTGCTAGAAGTTTATGTCTGTCGAACGGTAGAACAGATGAATTTATGCAAAAATATTTTGACAGCAGACATCATCTTTACCTCAAGAATCTATAAGTTACTGGATGCTGGAGAGTTATTTTGGTAAAGTATCACCATAAGTGGGCTGTTCCTTTAATCTTC
This sequence comes from Promerops cafer, assembly GCA_013398275.1. Classification (NCBI taxonomy): domain Eukaryota; kingdom Metazoa; phylum Chordata; class Aves; order Passeriformes; family Nectariniidae; genus Promerops; species Promerops cafer. The sequence goes on along the minus strand of VZSE01007648.1, from coordinate 1,191,768 downwards.
ATGCTTGCTTTCAGTCATTGGTTGACACAACACTGACTTAGTCCATTCTTGAGCAAGTCCCTTGGACAGCCATGACCCTGTCAGGTGTGCTGCTCTATACTGCAGTGTTCAATTTAGCAGCACAGTATCACCTGAGACTGGCTAACAGAAGACATTTGTGGAAGCTTGGATAAAGTGCTTGATGTTCTGAAAGCTCTAGGATTTGATTATCAATAAGATGGAAGGGATGTGATGTTATAACAGAAGACAAGTAACTGTCAACTTCTCAAATGCTTTGTTTGCTACAAAGTACTGACATTAAGGTACTGTTATTGTTTTTAAAGGCATAATTATTTCTTGTTTTCCTCTTTCTCTTCACTGTCTGTCAAGTTCAGATTTCTTTGTGATTACTGAGTGGGGTTCAAGCTGTCATATGCTAATGACTGCCAAAAGTTCAACCCAGCCACTTCTGCTGCCCTTCAAGGTCTTGGAACACCTGTGTAACTCCTCCTATTTACTCAATGCAAAGCTCTCATTATGGATCCTTTAGAGGAAATCTGCAAGAGTCTATAAATATTTACAATTATTTTATACTCCCAAAATGTGACCCACTGAATTAATATAGTAGATTAATCTATCAAATCAAAAGGCAGAAATTAAGATATTTTTGTGAAACAACTTTTCCTCAGAACAGTTTTGAGCCTCTCTTCCAAATTCTTCCAGTGAAAATATGAACTGCAGACAATTTATTTTATAATAGAAACTTTAGGAAACACTCAGCTACTGTGGCAAGGCACTATACAGCAACTATTAATACAAGTAAATTAAAATGTTGAAACCTGAACAGATAACACAACAGACAGACATTTAATATGACCTAATATCTCTGCCATTAGATATATTCACAAGAACACAAGTTAATTAAAAACCTAAAAGTATCACATCACATCATAACCCAATCTTATTTAATACATTGTTATTAGCTGCAAGTACAGAAATTTCCTGATCTTTGAAGTAACCTTTCCAAGGTCTGTTTTCTTATGTAACAGACTAACAAAAGTGAGCTAAATTATGTGTACAGAAATTTACCCTTGACATGGAATTCAGCCAGCAAAAACTAATCTACCAGTATTCAAACACCTGTAAAAGCAATGAACACTCGGAACAATATGGACTACAGAAAAGTAAAAGTAGTTCTGCATAAAGAGAAATTTACTTATGTATTTCTCCTAAAATGTTCCTAACTCTTTATAATAAATGTAGTATTCTATAAATACCCTTGTCACAATAAAAACAAAAATCAAGTCTTTGAAGAGTCCCATGCAAGTACCTATTTGTACTGCAACAGTGCTTGGTAAGGACTTTAGGACTTTCTAATTTAGCTTGCAAAGTCACTTGAAATGAAGCAGCAGATAACCACTACCCAGATAAGCCACTACAATGACAAATCCTCATCCATAAAACATAACTCTGGTATGTCACAACATTATTAGAAAGAGTACTTAAAAGATATTTGAAAGACCTTTTAAAGAGATTAGTCAGTTAAAAGGCTCTTGTGAAAAAATGTGGCTAAATTAAGTTTTTCCTCTGCATCTACCAGGAGTTTGCGTCAATTGCATCAGCTAAACACCTCCTCTTTTCTTTACATTTCAAAATGTCAACAACAGGAAAATAATAGGAAAGAAAATCCCAGTTTAAATTTAATAAACATCCAAAACCCACAAAAAACTCAACCCCAAAAAAAAACAAATGCCCACACTGAAACACATTTATATGAATGTTACGTGCATTCCTTTAGAAAACACTCATTCCTTTTCATGCAAGCAGGACCTTATCAGTGCAATGGAACTCCTAAGGAGCTACAGCACCTTCCAAGAACAAACCAGATGTCCAGGCATCACATAATCCAGGAAGCTGCATGCAGCTAGTAAATCTCTATGTAAACTTTCATGAAACTAAAAGGCTTGGAAACATACTCTAACATGCCCAACTGAATCTTGTGTACCTTGTGGCTCAGCTACACACTGTCTGCAGAAACACGGGGAGGACATATATCAAACTTTTTATGATTTTTCCTTTTTAAAGAACTGTATTTGCATTTTTGGTTTAGGTACACTTATTTAACAAAGAAAAGGTTTTGACAAACTGACACAGGTCAAAAGTCACTTAAAAAAATTAAAATTGAACTTGAAATTGGACAGATAAAAAAACCAAAGACTCATGGCTGGATTAAACTCCAGATACTTTAATGTTTCCAAATCAAGTCCTAATGAAAAAAAAAAAATCAACCAACAAAAATGTAATTAAATGCCTCATTTTACAGTCCATTTGAATTTAATCCTTTGAGACTTCTGTTTCAAAGGACTGGTTTTCACCTATTATTACATAACTCCAAATTTATATCTATTTAAGAAAAACAAATAGGGATAAGCGAGTATGCTTTCCACAAATTAACTGTTTCTGTGAGAAACAACATAAAATTTCATTAAACATGGGAAAATACAAAAAGGAGAAGTTTTATCTTACAGAGTAATTAATAACTTGTGTGTTTCAATTTGATTCAAAAACTTTTTCAGAAATTCAACTGCAGTAAAGTAAAACCTGTAATATACATTAAGTTAAACTATTTTGTCACTTTCTCTACTGTTGAGGACAAAAAAAAAACTGAAAGCACTTACCAGATTTATGCTACCAGTAGGAGACCCATTAAAAGATTCTGGGAGCAGCAAGGAAAAGGAAAGGAAAAACCAAGTTAGAAGATTTTCCCCCACTGTAGGGCCATACATAAATAAAAACGCATCCACAAAACATTATGGAAAATGAAGGAGAACTGTGGCACTGGGCAAAATGTTGCATGCAACATGCAAGTGTTTCAAATTTCCAGTAAAGACACTTCAAGAAATGTAAGTTTATAAAGATTGTAAATAAATACTTCAGATAACTTTTTTTTAAGTGTATATCCCCAGACGGTACTGCTTTGTTAAGGAGCTAGTTTAACAGTGAAAACAATTTCCACTGGATTTGTACTTCAGTTAACAAGAACAATGATTTTATTTGCTTTAAAAAGCCACATCTCCTATGTACTTTCAATTTCTATTTCCAGAGAGGAGTATAGTTATGTATTAAAAGAACCCAAGATACTGAAGAGTTTTAAATATTTTCAAGAGAAAAGTAGAATGGAAAAATCACATATTTATTTCAGTGACAAACTAGTTCAGTGACAAACCTGACAAGAATTTATATAAGGTTAATAAATTAAAATTAAAAAAAACAACCCTATATGAGTCCCAAAACAATTTACACACAAAAGCACAAGGAGGAAAATAAATTTAAATATCAGAGACACCACAGGAGTATTTAATTTCCTATAAACAGTGTGGATAATTTTTTTGTTTTCATTTTAAAGCAGAGAAGAATGGCCCCAGGAAATACCCCTTGGAGATATAGAGCTCACCTCCTTCACCATCATCTGATCCTCTGAAACTAGGATCCTTCAACATATCCAGCTCAGCTAGCATACGCACGTACAACACATTCTGCTTGAACGAAGGGTAGAACCTCTCATCTCGCAGCATCAACTCATACACCTTATTGAAACAGAAATGCCAACTTCAGAAATACTTATTGCATTTTTTAATTAATCAGACTAGTTTTCATGAATTCTACTTGACCAAGAAGTACCTGTGCATACGTGTCTCTGACTTACTCTTAATGGAAAGGTTATCAGAAAATATCTAACTAGTCAGACCTGCACATCTAGGAAGAGAAGTAGCACAACAGCTGTATATGCTTCTGTCCTCTGCTCTTAACCCTTCCAATTGCAGTATAAACCTATTTGGTCTTTATCCATTACATAAAAGGTTATCTCAGTCCCTCCTTGTGCATAAACTATAAATGTAGACCTGCAAACACTTCAGGCAAGAGGTGAGCAGAGGGAAAGAAGGGGAGGGAAGACAGCATATGTGACCTTTCTGACCATTTCAGAAATACAATATAGCCATACCTCACAAAGATTTAACCACATCACCTCAAACAATTCACCTTCACAGCCTGTACAGAATATATACATATACACACAAGTATCTATACATAGCAGGAAGTGATTCATAACATTTGGATACTCATGTCAACTCTAGAATATTTTAATAATTTTTTTTTTCCATGGACCACTGTTCAAGTACTATCATCTAGTAAGAATAGAAAAAAACCCAATCCATCCAGGTTTGAGGAAGTTCATTTCTTTTGTAACATATGGGAAATTTATGCTCTTCAGCAGAATTTTACAAGGTGCTTTAATTAGTCTTAATTGGGAGTCCCATGTACAATAGTGTGATTCTATATTCTACTGCTCATATCACTAATTTGTAGCATGAATAAGAACATCAAAGTAACGATCTAAAATAAAAACATTTCAGATTGGGTATGTAAGTTATTGCCAGAATATTATTCATTCACTTTTCCTTTTAAAATACATACATTAGACTTGAATGATAAAGTCATATGCAGGTAGTAAATATACTGTTTCTTTCTTCAGTACTTGCTGCTTCTGAGTTCTTCACTGTGCAACCTGGCAGAATCTGACCAGTCAAACTAATTTCTGGGAACAGCTATAGGATTTAATATGGGACCATTACATTCACCTTTGAAAAAGAGAAGTAAAACTGAACAAAAAGTGTATGTCTTAGTCTACTCATGACATTTTTCTTGAATTGGTGCATTAACACAAATAAAAACATGACAATTGTTTCTAAACAATTCTAAACTGTGTTTCATATTTAGATTCATACAGGAAGGACACCTACTCCTCCTGCCTACTGCTCTGAAAACCATGGGCTAATGAATGGAAAAGCAAAAGCTGACAATTTTAAGAGAGTGTGATTTCCATAGATCAGAAAAATGGTAACACAGATTTTAGGGTTTAGATATTTGACTTCCTTCTTTTTAAACATCTGTAATTATTTTTTATATTCTATAGTATTAACAGTTCTTATGAAATAAAGGACAAATAAAGTATACCTTTCTCTGAATGTCATCAAAGATTTCGGGTGTTGGATCCTCATGGTTCAGTGTTTCTGCAAGTTTTGCTACTAAGTTGTCATCAATATTAACTCTTGGAGATGCCTGTCATAGAGATCTAAATCAACTTTTGCAGCATAAATGTAAAAAAGTTCTACTTTAACAAGTAAAATCCAATGCACTGCTGCAACTCTCTAAGTAAACTAAATTTTTTCTTCACAAATATCTCTGTAACTGTCTAGAACATACAACAGGAGTCACACTCCCTACACCCCCAAAATTAAGTTCAGAGTTTGTATTAAAACTTGGAAGTTTCACTACTAAACTCTAGGAATTGCCTCAAAAACAATTTATACATACATTTTGAAGCAGCGCCTAAATCAGATTTACTCAGACTTACAAACAGTTTTTATTTATGAAAAAGATTTTGATTCAGAAATCAAGAACAAGCCAATAAAAAAGTAATATGAAGAAGTCCTGAAAAATCTGAGGAAAGGGTAAAAGTTCATCAACTGCCCATTTCTGAGTGAGAGGTGATTTTTATGCACACAGAAATTCAGAACAAAGATGTTTTGTCAATACAAAGTTCATGAGCGGTTTCTTCCACAGAGGAATCCTTACTGCCTATTGAAAGATACTCAATGGTGATATTTGTGCAATTTACACAGACAACTGTAGGGAGGCACAGGAAGCTATTTCATTTCATAACCCAATCTTAATCCAAGTTTGGACAAATAGTTCCATTATTTTAATAACACTTCTTAAGGGGGCAGGCAAGGGTGGAGGGCAGAATAAAAAGAAGGAAAAAGCATACACAGAGAGACACGTTTTTATTCTGTCTTTACACTGTCTCTACTTTGTGTATTCTAGAAAGTCAACTTCTGAAGAACACATTCAGAGCATCTGACAAGGCAGTCAGTGGCAATGAGCCTTTTTAAAAGAAGGGGAACACAAAAGAGGAAGACTTCCTTACTGCTTGACATGAGAGAAAGAAGATACACAAGCAATAGCTTAAATGTCAACATGTAAGTAACTTGTGCTACATAACTATTTCATATTAACTCAGCCATAACTATATCAAAGAAGTATCAGTAAAAAGAATAAACAAACTGCAGAATTAAGTTATTCCTACCTTTTCTGATAAATATTGCTCATAAACTCCAAATGCAGCTGCTCTTAATAGACCCTTGGTCTGATTGGTCTGATGCTTTCCATCTTTCTGCCGGCTTTGAAGTACCTCCAGCTGTTGCTGTGCTGTAACCCTGTACCCTTCCACTGTCATCCAGAAAAACAGATGTGCTTGGCCACCAGTTTGCTGCATGTAATCTGCAGAAAACAGACACCACATGACCTTAGTTACTGTTGTGCATCTTGGAATAGGAATTCTCCATGATGTTGACTACAGATGGAACATCAGGATCTGGTTATACACCTGGAATACTTGCCATATAGAGTCAATTAAAAAAATACATATACATATTGGTGATATGTATGTGTATACATGTATACATATATACATATTGGTGATAATCAGTAAAAAAATCTGAGAGCAAAGTCTAGGAACTAAGCACTGAATCCTCACATGCACATGTAAAAAGCAAATCCATCACTACCGTGTGAATATAATTGTCTTGTACAGCATGATACAAATGGAGATGACGTTCAAACTGAATTTCTAAAAAACAGGTTCACAGAATCATAGGATCATTTAGATTGGAAAAGATGTTCAAAACTGCCAATCTAACACTTCCAAGTCTACCACTATAGCATGTTACTAAGCATCACATCTACATGTCTTTCAAATACCTCCAGGCATGGGGACAACCACTTTCCTGGGCAGCCTATCAAGCCAATGCTTCACCCTTCTGGTGAAGAAATATTTCCTAATACCCAATCTAAACCTCATCTGGCACGTCTTGAGGCAATTTCCTCTCACCCTGTTGCTAGCTGCCTAGGAAAAGAGAGCAGCCCTCGCCTCGCTACAGCCTCCTTTCAGGCAGTTGTAGAGAGTGATTAGGTGCCCCCTGAGCATCCTTTTCTCCAGCCTAAGCAACCCAAGTTCTCTGGGCCACTCCACGTAAGACTTGTGCTCCAGACCCCTCCCCAGGTTCGTTGCCTTTCTCTGGACATGCTCTAGCACCTCAGTGTCTTTCTTGTAGTGAAGGTCTCAAAAATTCAACACAGGATTTGAGGCGTTGCCTCACCAGTGCTGAGTACAGGGGGACAATCATTGCCCTAATCCTGCTGGCCACATTATTGCTGATCCAAGCCAGGATATCACTGGCCTTCTTAGTCACCTGGACTCACTCCTGGCTCACGTTCAGCTGCTGTCAATCAGCACCCTCAGGTGCTTTTCTGCCAGGCAGTTTTCCAGCCACTCTGCCCCCAGCCTGCAGCACTGCCCAGGGTTGACACAAGTGCAGGACCTGGCACTTGGCTTTACTGAATCTCATACAAATGATCTTGGACCATAAATCCAGCCTTTTTCCCTCTAGGGAGCCTTCCTGCCCTCCAGCAGATGAACACTCCTGCCCAATTTAAGTGCCATCTGCAAACTGACTGAGGGGGTTCATTTAATGCCCAAGACAGCCTCCAACTATCATATCACCCTGTTTGCAAACAACAGGTTCAGACAGGTCCCTTTCTAGATTGGCTGCCTCACCAACTGTGTCAGGAAGTACCTCCCACACACTTCAGGAACTTCCTGGACTGTTTCCATCTACTGCATTAAAAGGACTGTAACCACCAAAAAAACTGATGGATATTCCTAGTATGACATTTAGCAATTCCAAGTATACAGTCCTGTGAGTTAGTATATTCTTTATAAATAAAACAGATCAGATAAATTAACTCTTACCCATAAAAAACTGTAGTGCAACATTGTCTACCAGAATATGGTCCAGAGGGACTGTGCAAAGTTTTCCAAAGTTTGCTGCCAGTTTCACAGTATCTATTTCCTGTAAGATACAGTTCAGTGTGTTCATAGGCTATTTTTAATTAACTTTTAAAACTTCTACTTACTATAAAGCATATAGGCTAAAAAAATTACATTACTTGTAATAAAGTAGCATCTCAATGATTAGCTATTTTCATGATCACTAGTAAATGAAGGTCTAGATTAGAAGGTCATGTTTTCTTAATTATTTGCCTTCCAAACAGGCTGCAGCTGTTCTGCTACATGATAAACTGGATTTTAATATTGCTGTTCATGTAATACTCTACAGGTCAAATTAACCCCAAATACCTCATCAACTGTGACAGTAGCAGAAAATTAATTAACAAGAATTAATTTCAGAATTTGATGGGCTGCAGGACACTACAACTTAAATTCATCTCTGTCACATTTTCTTCTGCTTATATGACACTTTTTGCTATTACAGCAATGCCTTCAGGTCCAGCTATAGAATGCTTGATCATTTTACTAGTCAATACATGCAGAATATTATATTATCTTGGAACTACATCTAGGCCAAATTAAGAGAGTCAAGAAATTAAATAAAGCCAAACATACCAACTCTATCAACCCTTAATTATAAAACAAGCAAAACGAACAACTAGTTGGTCATTTACAACCTCACTCTTTTGAAACGAAAAAAATTTTAAAACACTTACTTTTCCTGACTGCAACCTCTGAATTCTTGAATCACATACTTTAATAACATATAATAAACTGTTTATTTGATTTTTTATAGTGTTGATATCTGCAAGCAAAAACAAAGACAATTAAGCAATTCAGACCACTAAATAAAGTCTTGGGGTTTTTTTGCAGTTTAAATACCTTGCTAATGAAAGTGAACGAAAAGAAATATTTTTCTCTTCCCTTTTTCAGCTTAATGGTTAACTGACTACATTAATATCTTAAATATTACTGAAATTCAGAACCACCAGTCAGGCAGTTTTGATTTAACAGAAATACACTCAGATAACCAAATTCTCTGTACTTAAAAAAAGGAATCAAACACACACCAACCAACAAAACACTTAGGAAAATGAAAACTCAAGTTTTATCACTTCTTATGGAATTTTTTAAAAAATAAAATACTTTATACTATGCTGCATCGGAGCTTTTATTTTTTAATTGTTGCAATATTCTACAGAGATCATGCTGGTAAATGCACTTCATATTTTGCAAAACAATGCAGCACTAACCATCTCCTGCTGTATCTAGAGATCGAAGATATTGCAATTCTTCACTTGCTTTATCTTTCACTGCTTCCAACTCTCCTATATTATCACTTAATTTAATAATATTCATAAAGGCCTCATAGTTACAGTTGGAATCACGAATCTGAAACAGAAAGTTTACAGTGTAAGTAATGCAAAACAGCTAAAAGTACAAGACATGATTTTCATTCAAGTGAATTAGTTTGATATAGCACTGCAAAGTGGCGTTTTGAAAAGTCTTTGGCACTTCTCAATCTTCCTTTTGGTGCTGAAATTTTATATGGACTAAGACAGAAAAAGCATGCATAGTCAAAACCTATTTCACACCATCACTTTCTGTTTTCAAGAAGTACAACACAGACACATGGAAAGTCCATCAGCCTCCTTAATGAAGATCTCCAAAATCCAATCCACGATCTTCTGCTATTATCTCCTTAGCTAAGTAGGCAGAAAATGGTGAGACCACTGAAAAGGTTCAGCTTTACCAAGATGCCCTGCAAGTACACATGCTCCCAGAGTAATGTCTTCCTAAGATACAAAATTACAAATACAATTAAAACATTCTACAATGTAATCATAACCTACTGACAGGGAAAAAAAGTACATGACTCCTCTCTGGAACCCAATTCAGATACCCCGGCAAATACTATTAAGCTATTTAAATACATACTATTTTACCAGTATTGGCATAGAGTGAACCTGCTCTAGGGACTCAAAGGAATTTGTGCAAGTGAAGGGCGCCTGCTGTGCTGCCAAGATCACTGGAAACTGTGCTGTGAATGCAGCACGGGGATCAGGGAAAGGTTGGCAGCTGTACAACATGTGCACACAGGTGCTGAGGGTTGAGTTCTAATGCTGTTTTACCATCTGAAGCTAAAAAAGTCACTTCACCCACATCTCTTATAAATGCTTACTTTGATATGGAAATGTAGTACTTGGTCTGTACTGAAAAAGTGCATTGACATGAGCTGCACGAAGCAGAAAGAATGAAGACTGGATACCATTGATCAAAGTTAATGGAAAAATCCCCCTAGAAATCTGCTTTTAAAAGTAATAGTACAAGCAGTACTTGAACTTAAAACATTTTGTAAATCTGTGACTTTCACAGTGAAAAAAGAAGTTTGAATTAACTTCTAATTTTATATTTAAGCTCTGTATTCTATTGCAACAGAATTAATACTGGACTGTGGTATGCCTAGAAACTGGAATTAAACTTCTCTTTTCCAGAAACTGAACTTTTCATTCAAGTCTGACTTTATGTCAAAGGTTCCAAAAGGAGGCGGGATTTATTTCAGTCATCTCTACTTCTGACCTTAATTTCTGCAACAATCTCCATTTCATAAGATTTGTATTAAATTTTTTCCTTACCTTTTGCCCAGCACATTTGCTTCTTCCTCTCAGAAAGCAATTTTGAAAATTAGTTACTTGGGACATCACTATCGTTAACAGAAAGCTTTATAAAAACTCTGAATCCTATCTCTGGATGCAGCCTGGGGCAGTGCTTAGTAAATAAAGAATGAGGCCAAATTACAAATAAAGAACACACGTAGGAGGAAAGGGGAATCAAAAATTGAAAATTCTGGTCCAGATGAGCAATAATGTTTCTTACTAAAGCTAGGTTCCTGTAGAATGTGTGCACACTTTTACACAAAATGGAGGAGGCTGGAGTGGAGGAAACATTGTACACATACACTTGAAGCCATTCCATAATTCCATACATAATAAGAACTTTGAAATGCAAGGGTGTTTTTAGCATAGAATTTGAATGTACACTATAAGAATAAAATATATTAATAAAAAGAGAGAAGTTGGGGGGGAAAAAATTAAATTTGATTCATGAACTATAAAGGACAATAACATAATAAGTTTTAACTTGCTTTGCAAAGAATCAGTATTGATAATTAAAGCACAAATACTCTATTTACCTTAGCTTTACTATATAATACTACTTCAACAAGTTTGGGGGCTTTTCTTGCAGGTGCATTAGAGAGTTAACAAAGTAAAAAAATTGTTTCTGCCCATTCAGTTGAATTATTTAGGGTTAACACAAACAGTCCTAAAACAATTGCCCTGAAATTCCTTAGCAGAAAATAAACGTTTCTTAGTTTTCATTATTGTGGCCTCTTAAGCTTGAAAGGCCAAAGTATAAACACAGTCAGGGGAAAACACCTCCACAGTTACTGCCATGCTTCCCAAACAGCCAAGCAGAAGTCAGAGGACTAAACTTTACATTTTCCACAGGATACATTTGTCCTCAGTCAGGCAACTTTTGCTGAACAATCAAAATGAAGAGTGCAGATATATGGACTCTGTGTGTATGTGTGTACAAAATTTAATATAGCAGCCCTAAGTTCACTGTCTCTGCCAACATATCCCTTGGTAACGTTTATACCAGACTCCTATCCATTGTAATTATAGAAAACATGAGTAAAGCTTTATACGAAAAAGTTCTGGAAAATACAAATAATTTTAAACATTTTATATCTTACCATCCATATGACATACTGATTAATATAATCAGGATCACTGAGCTGGTTTATTAATGGAAGAAGAATTCCTCGGGAGAGGATTTCCTAAAAAACAAAGGAAAATAAATAATTTTATACATTTATTCATAAAGCTGGTATAACTGCAACAATTTAAACATCACTGTGTAAAGCTTAAAACACAAAAGTGTAATTACAGAAAACATTAGATAGGCACTACCACATTCTCTTCCAATTAACACTAAAAATGTAATTTGTAGTCGCAAGAAATTACAAGAAAAACCTCCTCAAGAAAAAACAACCTTGAGAAAAACAACATCCACTTTTTCATGCTTTTGTCATGACAGAGCTAAAAGAACCTTCAAAAACATTTCAGACAAACTGTTCACTGCTATTAAATACTTATCAAGACTCTACTGCTTTTAAAATACCCCAATATTAAATTAGATCAATTTTAGAAAATAAGACCAGCAGCTGAAAAATATTTTATGACATTAAACCAAAGAATTGGGATGGCTTTTAGAGTCTGTACTTACCCTGACAAAGTATCGCATGATCTTGTTCTGGAAGTCTCCAGGAGGTAGCAATATATACAGTAAAACCTCACACAGATCCCTTAGGAATCCTAGAAAAGGAAAACAAAAAACCGCTCAGCACAGTTTCATATTATGTTACTTCAAATCTTACCTGATATCACCAAATCCCATAGATAAATCCTTAATTCTGAGTTCAAACATACAATCATGTATCTCTTACATTCCAAGCATTACAGTAACACCTTTCAGATGGAATATAAGCAGCACTGACGATAAAGATATACTTCAAACCCAAGGCAACAAAAGCCAAATTGCAAGATTAAAAAAAACCCCAACAACCTAACTCTAATTCATTTTCCTTACTTAACGTATACAGCTTTTTCCCCTCCTTCAACACTTTGCCTAAAAATATAGTGGTTTTTTGAAGGAAGACTACAGAATAGTTATAAGGAAGGCACATCTAACAAAAAGCAGTAAGAATCTGCAAAACCATCCCTTCCCTCCCAGGAAAAATTATTTTTATCTTAAAATTCTTCCAATGAAAGGAGGAAGACTTACACATGTACATGCTTCGTTTTAGTTATAGCATTAATACGTACAAACCAGAGCAAATATATATGTATGGTAGATAACCATACCTGACTTAGAAAGTCATATGCTAAGATTTTAATGCATTTCATATTGTGAACACAACTGTTGGTATTTTAATTTAGTCTCCCATACTAAAATATTTACTCAGAAGATAATATTGAGAGACCTTCTTCATCTTTGGGAGAAGTGCAGACTAGATCACGACAGACTTCTTTTTCCATTTCAACTTCAACCTCAAAGAATGTATCTACAAGTTCCTCAGCTTGATCTATGCAAAGAAAAATAAAAAATCATGTTTTTGTCAAGACTAGAAACTTGAGAGAGAACTTGAATTATAAAATAAAGCTAACTATATTTCACACACATAAGATACCAGCCTGCTCAGACTCAAATAAAATAAATACTTCACATTACCTTTCATCTGATTGCCTTTCTCTGCTATCCTTTGCTGAGCTTTTCTGAAAACTCGAAGATGAGTGCCAAAGTCATCAACAAGTCGTGTAGTGAAATAAGGCTGCCAGTCTGTTTCCTTTGACCTATTAGTAAAGGACATCCATGGAAATAAATTATTTTATTGTGAACACAAGGAACAATAATAAATTCCTACTTCTCCTTCCTTCCTGCCAAGAGCCACACTGACAGTAAACACGGAAAAGCAAAGAAATAAATCAGTCTCCTAATTGCCTATCCACTGAAAACCCAAATATTGTAAAATACCACTCTTGCACCACATTAATATTTATGTTTGATTTAGCTGAAAGTCAACATTTGCATCTAGAATAGTGTTCTGATTTGTGACATTGTCAAATATCTGTGAGAAGTCCTGATATAAACAGTTCACAACGTAAAACTAAGACACTCTCCAGGTCTTTTTCAGCCATACTTTCTACCACTTCGGAAGGCACCTAATCAAAATAATTTTCTTGTGAATTTGCAGAATATGCACCAGTGAGAAAACACACATTTCACTTGAAACTAAACACAATCTAGTATTATCAACAACTGATTCCACAGCTTATATGAGGTTCTTAGCATACTCTTCCAACAACACACATAGGTTTAGATCAGAAAATAGTCACTGTTAGATTTATATAAAACTACTTCCTTCGTGGTGTGAAAAGAACATAGGTACTTTTATGATATCTGTGCCTTACTAGGCAACCTAAAAATGTGATTGTACATTACAGATTTAACGAACCTTGATGCTAGTAATAGCTCTTACACCACACTAAGTATTTTATTGCCTGAACTCTCTCAAGATACCCAATTTTTTATATCAGGAATCCTTCTACAACACGTCCTTTTTTTGTGTTTGTTCCCTTACCCGCTCTTTCTTTTCTCAAGGAGAAAGAAAGAGATAATGAACTCTGGGAGAAAGGGAAGGCTACTGCAAAATCTAGACGTGTAAATAATGGCCCACAGGGCCATCAATCAAACAATCCAGATCCCCCATCCGCACAAGACAGAACCACACAAAACCTCTGGATGGCAGCCTTACCCCAGGCTCCCAACACTGCAGCTCTCAAGGAGTACAATATTCCCACTGTACTCATTCTCCCCAGAAGCTGACAGGCTGTATGAAACTATTGGTGATGGTACTGATCTAAACTGCTTCAGCTATATCCAACTACAGGCATTATAAATACACGACATCATTTTTTCTGCAGAAGAACTGCTGCAGGCCTGTAAAATTGATCTGCCTTCCACAGCAGAACACAACTGCACAGGAGCAGTGCCTATTCTTGAAGAGCTACAGTACTGTAGGAAAGAAAAATAAACTTGCAAGAATTTGACCTACTTTGACACAAACTCAGTACTCGACACTCTCCAATGAAGTGGACAGTGCCAAACAGTCAAAACCATTGAAGCTGGGTAGTCAGGTCCATTTCATGCAACCATATGTTTGGTTCCTGTAACAGTTTAGTTAGCATAGTTTTCACCATTTCAATATTGTTTCCTAGAATTTTCATTATTTTACTATATTATATATTATTATATTTATAATTATTATTATATTATAATTAATTTTTCCTAGTGTTAAACCCAGCTCTCCATCTTTGACCCTCGCTGTCAGAAAAGCACACTAACCTACATTTCAAGGCAACAGAGGGAGGGGATAACACCTTAAAATTGCTAAGGAGTTATTTATATTTAGGTGACCCACAACCTCTTCTGCAGAGAAAGCAAGGAACAATAAGCACAATGGGATGAATACCTGAAATAAAAACTTAATGAACAAGTATATGGATATAAAGGCACATGGCACCTGGGCTGAGAAATCAGCCGTACTAAAGAAGTTAATTTCCCAGACAAGTTGCTTAATCAAGTAGCAGGAAGTCAGGGAACGGAGTAGAAATAAGGGATAATTAACAAACTACCCATTTGTCCTCAATCAATCCTGTTTTAAAAAAAAAGATTTGCATATGTCACATTCTATTTCATTCGCTGGACTGCTATTCTTTTTAAAATACCAATTGTTCTCACGTATGGAAGAGCCATACCACTTCTAAAAGTCATCTGAGGTGATACATATGTTGAATTCAGATTTTTGGACTGATTTCAGACGTACCTCGGGAGTGGCCCTACTCTTTACATGAAAAAGACCTGAATACGAAGAGATAATGATTCACAAACTTAATGCTTAAGTTGTAAAAAAGGGGAAAAAAAGCAGTTCAGTGATTTTAGACAATGTAAATTTTGAAGTGGCCATTTTCCAAAAGATCATGACTTCAAACACCATCATCTCCATTATTTCCATGGGGATCAGCAAAAGATCGTACTTCTTATATTATAATCTTAAATTTTTATATGTTCTTTCTGTAAAACACACTGAACTATGCTAGTAGATAAACTTAACCACTTATCTACTACCATACAATGCACAGTATATTGATGTAAATAAAAACAAATGTTACCTGGCAGAAAACTGAACAAGTGCATACTGAAGAGCCTGCCTAATTTCCAGAAGAAAGGATTCATCATCACTTAGTGTGTAATACCAATACTGCACATAGTCTCTCAGGGAAAACTGGATTACCTGAAATTAGAAAGGAAAAAAAAAAAAACTAATGAAAAAGGACAAAAAAATTTACAAACAGTTTTTTGTGCCTGATAACATAATAGCAGTTATCCTAAAAGGTTACCAGAGTGAATGATACTCCTTTGCCATTATGAAACTGGGAGTGAAACCATTAAATTACCACACTGAAACTTCTTTTTCAGACTGGTTTCACACATTGTTTTTACTACCACTACACTGAGAAAATAAAATATACTGAAAACATACTCAAATATTGCCCAATATCCTGGCCCGTCTCCCATGTTTTTTTCATTTATCACTCTCATATATGGTAAAATTTTGAAATTCTATTTGTCACTCAACTACTTCTGCATTACATAGTCAATACTAGCAAAAAAATAAAAGAAGGTTAAACAGTCCTGGTTAGAACTTACCTGTTGCAAAGGCTCATCAATTATGTTTGCACCTGTCAGTCTTCTGTCAATCTTAATAGGTCTGGCTTCACGTTTCATTTCTTCTATGCACTTGAAAGAGATTGGGAAATGTAACTTTGCAGGGTTTAGCTCTAATTTAAAAACAGCTCTACTGCTTATGATATATACGTATACTTCCAGTAATGACATGATATATTTTCTACATTTTTATAATTTATAGAAAAGATATAATCATAGAATCACAGAATTATTTGGGTTGGAAAGTCTAGTTCAACCCCCCTGCAATGACCAAGGACATCTTGAACTACATCAGGTTGCTCAGAGCCCTGTTCAACCTGACCTGAAATGTTTCCAGGGATGGGGCATCCACCACCTCTCTGGGGAGCAATATTTTCTGTATTTTTCTCTGTGCAGTACATAATGATGAAAACCTACTTCTTGCTTAATATAAAGGAGCAAGTGTTTGCTAAATTACTAAATCAGAAGGAAATAAAACTCAAATAGTTAGAAAAGGAAGGAAGGGGGAGACACAACAACAGCACAAGGTAGTTTTTGTGCAAGACTCCAGTTCCCCTCTTGTTTGTGAACTTGACTGTGCAATCTCAGGCAGATATGGGGCATCTGGGTATTCAGTTTGGGTATTCAGTTTCTTTATCCACCTCAGTTTATTCTATATGCCAGAAGAGAAATTACATTTTTGTACCATTGCTACTCAACAGATGAGCCTTTGGAAAGTAATTGATGAGGAGGGAAAGAAATTACTTTATAGAAGGATTTGCATCTCAAAGCAGTTAACTCCAAGGATGACCTCATCAGTGCTGATTTTTGGCAAGTGACATACTGAAAAAGAACTCCCTTTATAAGTGCTTCTCTCAAGTGGACTAATGCAGTGTCTTTCTACAAATTTTTGATGAAATCAGCAATAAACTCCTCTATTTTCACAGAAATAACAACCCAGCAACTTACACTATTGTTCAAATAAACCAGTAATTTCTTTGATCTAGAGAGAAAGTTATGACTATATTGGAAAAAAAAAAAAGCACTGCCAAAACCATAAATGAAGGAATTATAAACTATATATACAAAGTTTTTTTTCTATGTGACTGGGCCTAAGTATCTCTCATTCAAATAAGTTAACGGTGAATGGCAGTGAAATACCTAGGGCCAGAAAAAAAAAAAAATCATTCTCCTATTTAAGCAACTCTGTATCACAAAACAGAAATACTTTGTTGCAAAATTCTGGGGTTTTTTTAACTTTCAAGGCCAGGGAACCTTCAATGCTACTTTAATACAAATAAGACTGGGCCACATTCAAACAATTAGTATATTCCACCTATAGACTAATGAATTGGCAAAGTATTTTTGGGTTGATTGTGTCAAAGCCACCAAAATTATACAGAATTGAATAATTAAACATTTTTACTAAGCACAGAATACAAATTACCAGACAAAACTGTCAAAATAATTTTGAAGGACTGCATACATAAAATCACATTTGGAAAAGAGAGAGGAAAATACAGCAGTAAAAAAAGCAGCAGGCACAAGAAAGAGAGGGACACAGAGAATATGCAAGATTACTTGGTAAAAATTTGAATGTTCATAAGCTCATAGGATCTGGGTTTTTGACCTGGATTTCAGGAATTCATCTTGTCCAACCTTCTGCTCAAAGCAGAGACAACTACAAGGCTAGACCATTTTTTCATATTCTTTATCGCCAGTGAAATCTTTATGTGCCTGCAGTATCATTTAATTTGCTTTTGATATGTCTGAAAACATCTAAAATCTAGAGTATGTGCTTTTATTCCATTATAGGTACAACAGCTGACTGTAGTCTCACTTGGAAAACATTGTTGGTTTTACTGCTGCCTTCCAGATGCTGACACAGAAGACAGACTTAAGGAAGGACCCAACCCACATGACAACTGTCCCATTTGACCGTCACTTCACTCACAATTAGTCTGATGCACTTTACCAGTATTAAACCATTGGTTAGGAAAAATGGGTATCACTTGTTATTACATTTGACACCTCCTTGCTTCATTTTAAGCAGGGAGGAAGCACCTGGGAGGAATGCAAGACACAAACTCCACAAAATGAGATGCAGCACAAACAAATCCAGGCTCCACAAGCATCTAACTGCACTGACCGAATTATTTCAGACTTTTGTTTCACTGCACTAATGGGTATTTTTGAAGTCCTCTTTTGAAACTGTTAGGTAACTGTCAAATATGAAATTTGCCTCATTTAGACTGTGCTACTATTTCCTCAATCGCAGTCACAGGGCTTCATGAGTGGACAAGACACAGGGTATTTATACATCTGCCTCAAATCCATGACACAGGATATGACCCACTGATTTAAAGAGACTCAGAGACTGTTCAGGGATCCAACATGCAACAACTGCTTGTAAGTTGTTATCACTGTTTTCTTACTGTACTTTGGCAATATTGTACCAAGCCTATAGAAACTCTGTCTTTCGGGTAAAGCTTAGAGACATCAACTATCATAACCAAACGTTTCACACTTCTGTTGGAGTGAAACTGTAATTTCAACTGAAAGTAGCATTCAAGTTAACAGTTCAGAAGGCTCTAAACTTACTTTTCACTCAACATTGTTTTAATACAAGCCTGCAGACAACTGTATATCTTGCAGAGCCAGTTCATTATTGCATCAACCTGTAGGTTCCTGACACAGAAGTTATATATGACTTGCAAAAAGAAAAGCAAGTCTAAGCCTAATTTTTAAGCCTCCCTGTGTGTATGTAAACAAACAAACAAAAAACCTGTAGAAACGTATACAATCTTCCAGCAAATGTACCCTAAGTATTCTCCTTAATGTAAGGTATTCACTATATATTTGTTAGAAAGCATAATCTGCAGCAATCAAGGAAACCTATCAGCACCAAATCTAGTGTTGCAATGTATGGTACATTCTACACATTACATCCAGCCACAACTTTGATGCTCTGTATTACAACTGATTTCTGTAAAATCAAGCATTTGAACAGGATGCTTCAGCCAGAATAGCTGTGATATTAAATTTAACATAATTAGCAATCATTGGGTTGAAGTGTTTGCTCTACTCTGATGAGTGCAAATGGATTAGGCCAAGATATATCTAAACTTCTGAGCTAACAAGATGCATTGGTTCATAAACCAGCAATTCCTAGAAATTCTACCTCTTGGCTATTAACAACTTTTTCTGTCCTAAACAGATGCAGATTTATCCAGTTAGGAACCCTGAACTTGAGTCCATCAACCTAAATTATGTGTCTATTAGGTATTCAGAAAAGAATAGAACTGAAAAGTGGATTCCACTGCTGCTCTGTATTCATCTATGCCTTTCCAGAATTTTTGCTTGGTCTTGAAGGGAGCCAAAGATAACCTCTACATCCTTGAAGTACTGCAAATCTAGATTTTGTAACAGTTTGACTTTCTTAGTTAGGCAAGCAACTTTTTGACCACAATCAAAGAAAGACTACAGATCCAGTGATAGAAGACACCTAAATAGTCATGACAATCTTGCACAAAAAGCAAGAAAGACCTACTCCCCAAAACAAACCAAGACACACAAGTAGTCTAGAAAGGAATGGTTTAGTAATTTCCTCACAGATTATATTAGCCAGTCATATCATACTCATTTCTCACAATGAAGAAACAGTACTTTAACCAAACTTTCCACAACCTATTAAAAAACTTGTATTTCATAAAGGAAAAATATTGCATTTCACTTACACATTGCAGCTGACTCAAAAGAAAAAAGCAGGCTCTTTTACCGTGAGAAACAGGTACAATTCTTACAGTAAAACTGATTGTTTCTAACCAAGTTATAAAATCTGATCTAGAAGTTAAGACCAGAGAACTTTCCTTACCTTAGGGATCCCAACCGATGTACAAGGGAGAAACGAATGTTCACACTGTTCAAGGTATTTTTCTGAATTGCTTTTTCCAAATAAAAGAGTAACCACAAAACCCCTAAAATGGAAACAGAAAGACCAGGTACAACAACAGCCACATTTTCTCACCTCTAGAAAACATTTAACAGCAACTTATAAAATGATTGTCCTCACTGTTTACTCTCGTGCTTTTTCTCACTGTAACGTGCTGCTCAAAATAACTGACACAACCCTATGAAGAACAATGAAGAACACAACACTATGAAGAAATAAACTCTGTAGGCTGCTCCACTGTAGTGTCAGCCACAAAATCACAGTCCAGGAATAGACTGATGCAGCAAGCACAACTAACCACTGCATATGCTTAGACATTGTGCTTACCCTTGCTAGAACAGGAAGAATTTATTTACAGCTTATGACACTAGGGCACAAAAACACATGAACATCAAGCTGGTTTTACTAAGAAATAGATGAAAACCTAGTCCCAATTTTAGCATAAGCAGAGCATGTAGCCTTTGAAATATCAAGCAAAGAAAAAAAGAAAATAGATTAGCCTTGGGATAGCTAAACACACACAGCTTTTTACACAAATTTCAAAGCATTCCATTTAAAGGCCAGCTGACCAGCATTTGTGACCACAGGAACTCATAAAGCTATTCCAGGCCTGAAATGTGCTGAAGTAATACGTTCTTTTAATATAGATTGCTGTTGATATATGATACTCTCACTTATAAGATTACAGAAAAAAATCCTATCCAAGCTAAAATACGCCATTTAAAGGTTTTAATTCCCAAAATTAAAAAATTTCTTTTTAAGCCCCACAGAGGCCCAGTAATTCAGAAGCTGTTAGATTAACTCCATGAAAGAGGGAAGAAAAACAAAAAGGTACACAAATTATTATCAGTAACTTGACAACGCATAAGAAGAGTTCACTGGATATTTTAACTCCATTACAGCCATCCTTACCTGCCATATGACAGCAAGTTTAAATAAAAGCAGGTTTAATTGCTCTCCTGCTGCCTGTAACTTTGAAATCATAACATCGATCAGAGTTCACAGACAAGACCTTGCTTAGAAAAGTCACAATATAAGTTTCACTAATGTTTTGGTTCATTTTTAACTATTTAAGTTTGGATTTTCTTTTGATTATCTATGACTTTTCTATTAGAACGCTCAGCTGTCTTTTAAAGAAAACAGTATACTCAAGTTTGGCCTAAAATCAACTTTAGCTTCAAACATCTATCAGCCTATTCAAAAGAACTGAAGCCTTGGAAATAACTACCTATAGATTATATCTTTGTTTTCTCTCAAATATTTTGATACTTTAAAGTTAATGACTCAAAAATATTCAAAAATAGTATTCAAAAATACTATTCAAAAATTAGTATTCAAAAATACTAATACTACCAATATGGTTAAAAAAATGCTAATCTTCTTAGATGCCTTGAAGTATTTTCAGTTTTATGCTAGAAATGCTAGGAGCTTCTTATCTGGCAGAAACTAACACATTTTATTCTCTAATGTAAAATCTTGTGAGCATTAGAGAAGGATACATAGTCTCACCACTCAGGACATCTGTTAGCTAACCTGAATCTTCTAGTGTAAGTGCTTATTTAATTCATCAAGAGGATTTTCAATACATGAATGAGAAATCGTATTAGTCTTCCATAAATGAACAGAGCAGAAAAAGGAAAAGATTGTACTTTGCTTCATTTTTTAAAAAGTCTTCCAAAGATTACTGGATGGCCAGCTTTTTCAAGGGTAGATTAACAACAGAACAAAGGTAAAAGATAGAAAAATTAAGACCACAGATTTATCACTTTCCCCTCAAGTCTGAAAAGTCACAGTCTCAGCTGAATGCTTTGTGAAAGTCAAAAAGCAGCGACAGAACCATTCCTGATTTGGTCAGCAGTTACAATCGTTAATGGAGCCAGACAGTCACATACATATGGATGTGACTGAGTATCAATAATTATGGGATTTGATGACAGAGCAAATTCTTTTAAATGGCAAAGCAATTTACTCCAAGAAATTTCAATTGAAATTTCCAAGACATTTCAATTTTTGTATTTGGCAAAACCACAATTCACATCATTTTTATTTCACTTCCTTAGGGCTGAAAGAGGGAAGGAAAGAGAATAAGATAAGAAACACTCTTAGTAGGAAAGGCAGATGGGAACATACAGGCTCAGTACTTAAGATAAAGGGGTCTCCTACTTGAAGGAGAGGAAAAAAGAAGAATACCACCCTGTAATATTCTACACAGGTTAAGTAAACAGTATATATCTTTAGCCTCCTGCTTTTGAGCTCAGTTCCCTAAGTGAATGAGTTACCAGATCCTGAATGGAAAAAGGATAACATTTTATACATCAGTCTTGAAACAAAACAAAATGAAGTAAAGAGAAATTGTGATTTTCAACTTTTATTCATATATATTAATGGTTTCAGTATTTTTCCATGTACACCAAAAAAACAATAGCACATTTACTACAACCCATCTGTGCAATCACAGAGTTGAGTATCAAAAAGAGATAATTAGCACATAATAGGAGTTAAACAGTATAAACAGATTGATTACATTGACACAGATATGGCATCACCATTGTCTCCCTGCACAGCTCACCGATGTATTATTTAAATGCTTAGGTCAATACTAAGAGTGCAACCAGCTGTGATTCAGCATTTTCTTTTGCTAAAACTGCAAAATGGGACAGAAGCTGGACTCCTGGCTAGTGGAAGTCAAAAACCTTTGACACAGGCCACTTCTTTTTTGCACGAAATATAAAGACCTAGAAAACTGTATAACAAATTGGATAAGAACTCCAAGTTTCAACAAAAAATTCAACCACAAAAATCCATGTCCAAAATTGCTATTTTGCTCCAGAGAAGTGTACAGTAAATATTATGGACACCACTATAATCATGAACCAAAACTAAATTTTTGTTTTCTGAATTTATAGATATGATGTTATGACATACAATTGCTAATCATAAGTTCAAAAGTTACTTTATAACAATTTCTGTTTGTTTCTAACAGAAGCATGACCAAGCATTTTGTGAAACTTCAAGGGAATTAATTAAAAAAAAAAAAAAAAAAAAAAAGCAGGCAAGAATAATTTAGATATAAACCCATTTGGCCTAGTTAGCACTCACGGTTCTGGGTGCTGAATGTTAAAGTAAGTGTGTCACTCTGAAAAAGATTAACAGTGTAAAAAAGGGCCAGATCACACCCATAGCAAAGGTGTATATGTTAAAGTAATGTTGACATTCTACTGCAAAGGCTGAGACTTCACATCTATATATGGGAAGTAAGTAAACACTCTGCTCTAACAGATACACTACCACTAGATGAATTTATCCGTAACAAGATCAGTGTTTGCCTACTAGCTACAAAAATGAATCAAAGCAGCACATAACCACAGCAAAGAGATATGAGACCTGACTTGAGAACGAATGAGCTCAGGCACCACATGCAGTTTAATGGTGCCAAACTGTAGCTGACTTCAGACATGCTCTGAGACCCTGCTTTGAAAAGTCAAACAACCAAAACTGTGCAAAAATGAAGGACAACACCTTAAGAAATTGTTATATCCCGTGTTATTTTCCATACTGTAAGTACTAAGGCAGTGGTAAGACAAAACAGCAAGCAGATGCACTCTTGCCCTTTGGATGAACTCTGACTTTTGCCCTGGACAAACAGATAGCAAAATATGCCAACCATACCTGTATCAAGACTTCACAAGACAAAAGCATTTACTTCAAGTTAGTTTAACTTTAACTAAATCCCTTTTCCAACAGACTGACTATTCTGATTTCTCAGAGATGAAATACCAAGCCTAATACAGTTGAAACCCAAGCGTAGCAGCTCTAATTTTAGCTACTAAATTCTATTACATTTTTGATGAGATATACAGAAATATACATACATTCTGTATGGTATCAAATAAGAAGGTAAAAGGAATATCCCACTAAGATGTTTTAACTTGCCATTAAAAATGTTTCAATGGTTACAAGGCAAACATCCTAATATACAATGTAATAATGGTGCTAAACTTCACACTTGCTCCCTTCCTGCCTATATAGATAACATGAAAAGTCTACAGCTGCTGAACTGATCTACTTGTTCAAAGTGTAGCATTATTTCCACACACCCAGGACAGCAGGACACTGTTCATGGGACATCCACTCCCATGAATCAAATGCCTTAGAGACGAAAATGAGATTGTGATAGAAAAGGAAACGTAAGTACTTAGAAGTACCTGGGAAATGAACTGACACTAATAAAAAGTATGAACTGAAATTACCACTGTTTTTACATGAGCATTTATACTCTAACATCCACTAAAAATAGCTGAATTGGGATTTCAATTACAAAAATTTGGCTCATACAGAGGTGCTCAAATGTGGAAATATTAATTACATAAAGCTGCTTCAGATTTTCAGAGCAAGCTCTTTGCTAATACACCCATTAAAATTTTACTTTCACAGCAATTTAAACAAAACACTAAGTGATATACTTACCCACCCACAAAGCAGAGGATATAAAATGCAAAGTAAAATATAGCGAAGGGTCCAAAAGTTACTAGAAAAAGCACAAGGCCAAGACTTCCCCATCCCCATATGGAAAGACTGGTCTGTAAACAAGAACACATAGAAAAGGAATAATTAATATTATATTCATACAGCTTTTAGTCTCCAGAGCAATACTTGTAGTTTCTATAATGTTTGATACATTTTAACCAGACATAAGCTCTGATTGACAAAATAAAAATTACCTTTTTTTTAAGAGTATATTGCTCTCAAATATGTCCCCCATTATATTGTGGGCCACTAATCCAGTTTATCCAACTTTAGAGCATTTTTCTTTCAAATACTGTTCCTCATCTCTCACTTCAGATAAAACTATCATCCTTTAAGGTGCCACTTTATTCTTTTCTGTTCTCCTTTCTTGCATTTTTGCTTCTTGAGACCCCTTCCTCCTCACCTCTTCCCCCATGCCCACCCTGTGAAAAGTTCTCCACCACCTCCTAGGAAAAAGCAGTCTTTGTGATAGAACATGAGAAGACAATACAGCCTTGTTTTACACATCTAAACATGTACTACATGTTCTACAACCAAGCAATGCTGTTTCTTCCCTAGACCAAATGAGGTGCAAGGCTAAAAAGGTATCCCTTTCTCCAGTCAAGTCTCAGGCGGGTCAACAGGTGCACCGAACAATTGGCACAAATATACTCTTCCACATAAATAAAAGGGAGGGAAACTTCAGAAACTGATACTTGGGCAGTTGCAGGGAGGCAAGGGTTGTTTGAAAAGCCCATGATGAAGTTAAAGCCAATCACAAGAGCACATGTGGGGCTGGTGGGACTTTGGGGGTTATGCCTGGCATAAATGCAGCAGGCAAAACTCCGCCTGCACTGGCAGCCACCATGAGTACAAAAAAAGCAGTGAGATTCCAGTTATGGGTTGTAGTGTAAGTGCATTTATATATATCCATGTATACAAACATACATACTTGATCTATCTATCTAGACAGACAGATGTGCGCCTGTACACACCTGTACATACATGCATGGTAATCTAAAAAAGCACAGCAGGGAAAATCTGACTGATCTGAGTTACCATAGTTTTTAGACCATCACAATGCTGCAATGCAGTCAATAAAGCTTATATAAATTTAATTCAATCTAGTCTCTAGTTCAATATCGAAAGCATGCTTCAGCCAAGTCCCAAGAGTGTGAAACACAATGATGACAAGTATTTATAGGCCACCCAAACTGTTCCAGCTCTAAGGTTCTCAATTGTTTTTTTTTTTTGGTTGCTGTTGTTCTCTAGTTTACACCTTTCCTAACAGTGATCAAATGACATGCTGATGGGAACTCAGACAACTGTGTCAACAAGTAACACTAAGAAAGTATTTAAATAAACTCGTCTTGCAGTTTGACATTTAGAAAACAAACAAAAAACAAACTGAGATTAAACTCCAGATTTGCGGAGAGCCCTTTTTAAACTTCTAATACAAAGCAGCTACAGCTCATTTCTCTCAAGGAACGATTTAGATCTCATCTTTTCATTTTAGGCATAGGATTTAAAAAAATCAACTTTTTCAAAATAAAGTTTTAAAAATTCTATAGACAATGAAAAATAATACAAATTAAGACTCCTATATAAAGCAGCTTTGATTATTTTTTGAGAGCAAGATCAAAAAGTACAATCACAGCTCTGAAGAGAGACTGTTTCACAGATCTAAACTGTAATAATCAGAGTTATTTAATTCTTCCTAGTTAAAAGTTTAATAGAACATCGAGAAGAAATTCTATTTTCTTCCTAGTTGAACTTTCTTAGCAGGACATACAAGTTGTACTGGCTTTGTTCTTAGTGTTTGAGGCTGGGAAAGATTAAACATACAAGTACATAGATGAGTGCAATTAAAGTGCAATTTAATTGAATAACTGGCATTGCAAGTTATTCAATTCTCTTTAGGCTGAGGGATTGCTTTAATAGATAATATAAACCGCAAAATCTACACTACTAAAATCACAACCGAGTAGATTTTGTTGTTTTGTTGACTCATAAAAAGTAAATGCAGTAGATAATTGTGGCCTTCCAGTACATGAAGAGAGCCCACAAGAAATAGAGACAAACTATTCACAAGGGCATGTAGTGACAGAACGAGGGGGAATGGCTTCAAACAGAGACTAAGTTTAGATTAAGGTGGTGGTGGGCACTGGAACAGGCTGCCCAGAAAAGCTGTGGATGCCCCAACCCTGGCAGTGTTCAAGGCCAGGTTGGCTGGGGCTCTGAGCAACCTGGTCTAGCAGAAAGCGTTCCTACCCGTGGCAGGGGTGTTGGAACTAGATGATCTTTAAGGTCCCTTCCAACCCAAAACATTCTAGGATTCTATGATAAACTCTTTGGAACATAGAAAGGAGAGACAGATGAGTTGAAAAAAAGAAACAAAAAAAGCTGGCAAATGTAAGAATTAACTAAAACATGAGATCCCATTGCACATCTACATTTCAATACAAAAAGAAGATTCAGCATATTCATACCCTCAGAAATACATTTTAACACTTCTGCAGAGCACTACAAGCATGATAAGGAAGATATGCACACAGAAGATAGCATTTAATGATGGTCTTTTTATGTCAAAAACCCATTATGCTTAATCACATCATTCAAAAAAGTTTAAGTTCTAAATATGGGATAAGCACTCTAAATGACTCAATTAAACTAGATGGATGTATAGTCAGAGTTGGATGAATGCATAATTAACAAAGAAAGCTCTATAACTCTAATAAATAAAACAGTGACCTTTTGTCCTATGCTCCAGTTTTGCAATTTAGCATATGGGTAGAGAGATTCAAATCTCATTTGGTATTTTAATAGGATTTCTTTAAAATCGTACAGCTTGGTACATTGCAGGAAGCACAACAGATATCGGCCCAATTCTTGTATACTCTAATGAGTGATTTATAGTCTTACGGATTTTGAGACATTGAAAGAGATTAAATCATCAGGCTGGTACCCTTTCTGCTGACTGTAAACAAAACTTCGCCTGACTCCACACTACTTGAAGGGACTTCAGCAGTAAAACTCCTAGAAAAAAAACTGAAATCTTAAAGTTCTTTATACATAAAACCCAACTATTTTTTAATAGAACGTCCAAACATACACAAATATGAATATACAGCTGGTCAGTATGAAAATAGTTCAGGTATTTAAATTCAAACCTCACTTACAGCTTATTTCCAAATTTTATTTATAATGTTAACTTTTTAGAAGATTTAGAGATTTAGTGAAGCTCTGTTAGTCTTACTAAAGTTAGCTGCAGGGTGAATGCTTATCACTCTTAACACAAAGAACAAACCAGTCTTCTGAAGAAATGGTGTAATTGCTGGTGTTTAAGTCACAGCTATCCAGACGCTTTAAAAGAAGCCGATCTGCCCTATATAGGCAGGGCAAACTTCCAAGCTGACCTGGCAGTGCTGTTCACTGACTTTGAAGGAATTAGGGACAGTTACCTAAAGCCTGAAGAGATACCCAGGCCTTAGTGCTGTGGTAGGCATGGTCAGGTACATACTGTGTGCATACACATGGATAAAGGATGTTTATTCCATGTCAGCAGCTGTTGTGCTTCATCAGTTGTAGCAACTTTTGCTTACCACCACTACAGATACTCATATATATATATATATATATAGGGTTAATGCAGCATTGTGGTCACACATGGTAATTTTCTTTCCTCAGTTGGAGTTACTTCAACAAAACTGAAGTAAAGGGGTGTCTGTAAGCTCCAAGAGTACACTGCAGAGGCTCATCAGGTGTAAGAAGACACAATAAGGTGAATATTCATTTGTGCTTGATTCAGCTTTTACAGCTAACAAAATTGTCACCTCAATGACACCTGTTAGTTGGGGGTTTTTTTGAGTAGGTTTTGTACATTTTTCACACTGAATGGTTTTTCCACAGTACACAGCCAAGCACTAAAACTAGTACATAAAAAATTTGCTTTCTTATGCATATTTGCTTTTTTTTTTCCCTTTGGTTTCTGCTTCCTAATCAAGGCAAAATTTTCATGGTAAAAACCACATGCCATTATGGCTAGTAGTGCTGAGCTAAGACTGACTATGTCACTTAATGTGACCATTCACCCAGAAGTTTCTAAAAAAATCATAATCTACCGCAATCATTTCTTCCAGAAACAAACACAATTATGTCTTACTAAAAAGTAGCTTCAAAAGGTTTCTTATTTGCTTAATCCATCTGGCAATCTTTCAGACCTTTGCCCCACACCCTTTTTTAAGCAAGATCTTCAGTCTTGACCCATCCTTCTCTAAAAACGATTCACCAAGGTAATGTAAGTTTGTTGTTTGGATTTAAACTACTGCTGTCAATTTTAGCTTGCAACTGGCAGTAAGGTAACAATTGTGTCTGGTTTACAGCAAAACAAGTGTTACTCCACAAGTCCAGATGACAGGCTCTTCCTACCCCCTCTGCCACTGAACAGAGGACAAGTGTTTCCACTCATGTGGCTCTGGGTGCCACCACCCTCCTACTCCAGTGACAAGCTCCTATCCCAGACACTTGTCTCTCTTCACAATTCCCACACACATTGGGTGGGAATTGTAGTTTCAAGTTTGGAGACACAGTTCAAGAGGAAATAAAGTTAACACCCATATAGGAAGGCAGGGCTCTGGAATCATCTGCTTGTCAATCTTATTAAAGCTGCAGCAGAAGACAATTTAAAAGACTGATACCACCTTGGAAGATTATAATCTGTGATTATTTTCACATTTAACGGTTACAACAGAATAATCTGAGCTTTGAAAGAACAGCAACATTTAAAAACTTTTCTTTGTTCACAATTCTTTCACTCTTGTTTATCAAATTACATTTTTCCATTATTATTTTAAAAGTTACAGTAGCTGACCTGTTTCTAACAGACACTGATAAACTATTTTTTGCTGTTTGGGTATTTTAAATTATTAGGGTTTTTTTTAATGCCTCCTCTGGGCTCACATTAAAAAAATTGTCAGGGATTGCATTTACAGTAGATGTCAAGTTTAATTTTGTTAATTCCACACATCTGCCTTTTAATTTGACTTCCATTTTGAGTGTAAATGGAACATGTTCACATATAAACCTTTCTATAATTAAGGTGAGTGTCACTTTTGTCAAGTGATTAAAAAGATTATTTTAGGTTTCAAATTACTGTCTCTTCACTAGCATGACAAGTAAAATTGGAAAGCTGTACCAACCGAAGCGCCAATTTCAGTGCAATGAAATTGTTATGTTACGCTACTCAGAGAAATATTTAACAATTGTGAAATAAACCAACCATTAAACCAACTTTCTAGTCACATTCTCCTATCTGCCAAAGTTAAAGCAATCATCTAAAATACATGTCAACAGGGTTTTAACTTCTGCATATCATGATTTCCTAACAGCACTAAAGTTCTCTTTTGAACCGCTTTCTTCTTATCCAATTGCCCTTTTCCTTCCTTAGCCCAAAAAGGCAAAGGAAAAAAACACCCTAAAATCCACTCCTACTTCATACTATGAAAAAATTATTGTGGTGAATCTATACAATAATTTACTGCAGTACTCCTGTGGAAACTCCTAGGATTTAAAAAAATTTTTAAAGGATTTTACACAGTCTATTTTGCTTTTATTGTTCTACGTTTAGATTGCTTTTATTTCCCCAAAGAAAGCTTAAAATACTAAAGCATAAAAATATACACTAAAAATCTTTCAAATAAATAAAGAAGGTAATGTTAATTAATGTTAAGAGTTAAGAAGTTTGGCCAATGAAGTTTCTTCTAGATAAGTGTAGTATTCCCGCTGATCCCTCCCGGTTCCAGAGGCTGGAGACTCCCTGTTGCAAGCAAGAGTCCATCTGTCTCCTCTCCACCTCACCTCCTCTTCTTCCACTAACACACACTTTGTATGTCAATTGGCTTAATTACTTAACAATTGCATTAATTCAAAGACAATCATGTCTAACTGTTCTGAGTTCGGGTTTTCCTGCTGTTCCTCACACTGCATGAAACAACAAAGCTTTTGGGATCATTTTCCTCTACACTCCTCCCTACTCTCTCCTGCAGCTATACAAGGCAGTCTAACGGATTAGGCTCTAAGGGATAGGTGACAATTTTTCATCTGTATTCACTATTACTGCAGTTTTGACTACTCATGAAACTCATTTTTAGAAGTGCAAACATTTAAATGAAAATACATGCTAACATTTTCTTAAAATATGTAACATGACAGTGTGTAACTAGAAAGATTAAAAGTTATTGTGCATATTACTTCAATTTTAGTATTTACCCAGAGAACAACAAATTCCCTTACTAAAACTTTACTGTTTGCAATAATCAGAATACTATTATACAACTTGGAATATAATTAAAAATAAAAATGTTATGTTCCGTATGTTGATACAACTGGGGGTTTTGCAAGAAAAAAACACTTTTCTGATTAACACTTCATTTTCTATAAGAAATGGTAAATATTTTCAGCGTCAAATTTTCTTCTCAAGTGAAGAGAGTTAAGAGTCAAGATTCTTTTGGCTCTCTCACATCTGGCTTTGCCACCACTGATGATCATTACATGAAATTAGGAAGTGAAATTTTTAATTTTAAACTGACCTTCATTTTACTGACCTTTATTTCCAATGCTAACAGCTACTTTATTATATAGCAGAAGTATCAGCAAGGGACAGAAAGAGAGGGAATCCTCACTTTCTGCTACTTTCTTGAATATAAAAGTGACATACTCAAACTCATCAATGCAAATTCCAAGGAAGTGATCCTTTTCCTTTGGAACAATCCATACTGACTTGTATCCAAGCTAATTTATTTATTTGGACAGAAAGCAAGACAAAAAGATAAAAGCATTTTGGATTACCTTAGGTGACTGAAACAGGGCCAGGCTTGACAGGATTGCCTAAGGTGATCTAAAGTGAGAGAATAAAGTAATCCCTCTAACTCTATCTTGAATTCAAGCCAATGAGATAACCCAGACTGTTCTACATTCAGCCTCTGGATAAACAGATTACATCTATTTCAAGTTCTTCTGGTGCAAAATAGTGGCTAAGAGGAAAGAAGAGAAAGCCCCCAAAATCTTTAGCAGGTGAAAATAAAAGGTCTGTCTCTTATACGGCTCAAAATAATGACATCACATGCGCTAAGTCAAGAAACTGTTATTGCATATTTCATTTGTGACTAGTGCTCAAGCAGCATCTTAAGGTTTTTATTTTCCTGAAGCAAGGAGTTATCTGAAAGTTCTTTTCACCATTTTTTTCTTTTTTCACTGCTAAAGAAACATGATTCTACTGAATGAACTTTAAGAATCATGAGCTTTGGTTCAAGAACAATTTCTACCACTCCAGCTCCTAATATTTATCTGTATGGAAATTTATCTGTATGCATTAAGTGAGTCGCTCTTCACAAGAATCAGACCTAGTGGTCATCTCTTTAGGTTTCTAATAAAAACATACAAGCAGACCTCATGGATACTACAGAAACAGTTGCATGGGCCACGTTTTTGTAAAGGTTTCTTCATACCTTAAGAGCTATGCTTTTGGAAGGTAGAGAAGAAATCTCTTTAGTTCTAAGCTGTTCTTCCATGGTAATGGCAATTTCAGCTCAGCATCCCTTCTGCCAAGCAATAAGCATCTGCCTACTCCTGGAACTTAAATCTCCATTACATTTACCCAACTTATACCATTACTAAAAAATTTACATAAAGATTATTTACATAAGCACTATTTTGTACAGAGTCTTTTGTTCAAAGGCAATGCATTATTGTCTATGATCTTTACAGGAAGTGGAAAAAGATGGGTTATAAGAGGTCTGATGAACAATGATTACTTTTCTCAAAATAAACACATTCTTTTTTTCTATGGAGATACCACACAATTTCACAGCAGTGGCTGCGTGCAAAACAGTTTGTGCAATCTTGAATTGATAGAGTCAGCTTAAAAAAGAATAAATACAAAAAAGCTATACAACAATACAGTATCTGCTTTGGAAAATCTCGCTACCTTCAAACAACAACCCCACTGTAACAAAAAGTGAAATGAAGTGAAAGAACACAGCTTTTGCAAATACAGAAGTCCCAAAGATATGAAGGTATAAAATAAGATAAATTATATAAAATTTGGAGCCATTTGGAACATTTTGGCACTGCACACTGCAGCAGCAGTCATTGAGCTTTATTGGTTTGCTTTTTCCTAAGCACTTCATAACATGTAAACAACAGACAACACCTTCAAATTTTATACTGACAAAAATACTAAGATTTTTGTTTCTATCACTTGATGACTTGCTTGAAAGCAGCAATAAGCAAATAATTATTTTCAAGCAAATTCCTTAAAAACAGTGGTTTCTTCCAAACAGACTGATAAACCATACATTTCAATATATATCTGCAGGATGTGTGATTTATTTTTTTTACTGAGAGTTAAACACACTATATGTGTTTATACATATTTCACATATACATAAGTATTACATATACACACACAAAATCCAGTACTTAAGTTTATTGCAGAAAGATTTAGTCATTAACTTCTGATAAACCTTTTAGTACTCTGGTTTCCCAGGCTACAAAATCAGTCATCCAAGAGTTCTGAATTGTTCTTGAATCCACTGGTATCCAGTGGTATGTTGTATTTGCTACTTGCAGCAAAATTTTCAGCATTATTCCACTAAAGTTAAGATGCAACTGGCTTTGGATGCAGTATTCTTTGAATAGTACATACCACAATCGAATATATCCCAAACAAGCAACACTCCTCATCTAGATGAAAAAGTTACTTTAAAAATACTAAGCTAAAAACGTAACTTCAGAATATTTATATTTAGTACAGTCCTTGATAAAAAGATTGACTCTATTTGCCTTATTAGGTCAGGTTACAAAGCTGAAAGAATACAAGCGGAAGAAGCCAATTCACATTATCTACCACAGTTGCCAGGAGTCCTCCAGTAACAGACATACTCAACAAGACTAAAAAGTGATTTCCACATTGTCCCTAGTGATAAAGGCTGTTGTCTCTAAATATAGTCAGTCATACCACCTATCTTTGTAGAATTATTTTGGCAAATGAAATAGTGTGGTTAAAACATCCATACCCTTTTTACTACCCCGAAAAAAAGTTGGGTTTTTAAAAATTTACTAAAAAGGAGGAGAAAAGCTGTAAGCAATAATGCAGTGATCATAAAAGAAAACCACACTGAGTTTCTCACCTGTAATGCAAAATGTCACATTGATTAAAGGCAATACTGTCATTACTATCATGGAATCCAAAACAACAAAGCTTAACAGAAAGCGACCGTAAATGATTTCTCAGACTGTATTGGCAGCAGAAGACCATCAGCAAGAAAGAAGGTCCAGGCCAGGAAGGAAGGAAAAACATATGCCAGTCAGCATCACCTCAGTCCCTAAGAAGGCTGTGAGCAGCCAAAAGAGATTTACCAAGTGCAAATCATGTCTGACCAACCTAATTGCTTTCTATGACGAGGCAAGTGATGCTGAGGGCAAGGGTGGGGCCTTAGATGACGTGCACTTTGCCTTTGGCACAATATCCCACAGCTTCCTTATCACTAAATTGGTGAGGTACAGGCTGGGTGAGTAGACTAAAAGCTAAGTGAAAAATGCTGGATGCAAAGACATGATCAGTGGCACAGAGTTCAGAGTGCAGCCAATGACTAGGTGAGAACCTTCACGGATCAATATGGGACTGATGATTCCTGAGCAATGTGGATGATGTGACATACTGTGACCCAGTAAAAGGGTGCACAGAATCCTAAAGTGGGGTGAGCGCTCATTACACTGGAGGGTTCTGAGGTGTGTCAACAGGCTGGAGAAAGGGGTTGACAGGAACCTCATCAAGTTCAACAAGAATGAGCACAGGTTTGCATATGGGGTGGGCTAACCCTGGGCCACAATACAGTCTGGGGCCCACTCTCTGCAAAGCAGCTCTGCAAAAGAAACCCTGAGGTGGGCTGTAAGGTGAACACAAGTCAGCAGCATGCTTTTGTAGCAAAGGTGGCCAACAATATTCTACCCTCTATCAGCAGAAGTGTCACCAGCAAAGACAGCAAAGTGACCTTTCCTCTCCATTTGGACATCCCTGGAGTCCTGTGTCCAGTTCTGGTTTTCCTGTTACAGTACAAATCCATCTGGAAACCAACGTACAATATCCAATCGCACCACAAAGGATTTTGTGCTAAAATAAAATATACCCATATTACAAAGCCACACACTGGCTACACTTGCCACCAAGAGAAGGATAGATTTAGAAAGCTTGTTGGTGCTCCCAATTAACATTCTGACCCCCTTTTATGTGACTGAGAAGTAACACAATTTTTAAAGTATTACACCCTTCCTCCTCTCCCTGGTGCTCACCATTGTCTTCAAAAATAAACAAGGGTAGTAGTCTCTACACTCTAATCACCAAAGTAATAAAGGGCATCTACTGCCTAAACACAGTTCTGAAGAAACAGCTACCAACATTGTATTCATTGATTTTACTATTTTGGCAGATTTGTTTTGTTCCTTTAATTCCAAGACCTCAATCAGTGCCAGCATCATGAACTAGTTTCAGTTTGGACTCCTGCTTGCAATGATCACCCCTTCAGTATAGGTGATTTCTTGTCAAAAATGTACAGATAGTTCCACAACAGTTCTTAAAACTATGTAGTGCTTTTTAATCAGCATCATAATTTACAAACTGGAAAATTAAATGGATATTAAAAATAGAGCTCCAAAGATCAGAGTATGCACCACAAAGAATTTGTTGTCAGTACACAAATAACAAGTAGGATCCCAAGCTGCAAATATAGTCCGTTTTTAAGACTGACACAATACTAGCACCTTCCTCTGGAGATCGTGATGTTACTCCACTGTTTTCTTCAAACGTTTAAATTTTATGCAGTTCTCTGAGTGTCACAGGTTTTCTCCAGTTACAAAATACAGAAACTCTGATACAACCACTATTTCACTACAAATTCCCCGTGGTCTCTGAGAGTACATCTGAACTCCTACAGGGCCAAATTTCGTATGAAGCATGCTTACTGGATGAGGACAAAATAACCATGGAAACAGCCGTTATACAAAGTGACGCAAACCTTTATAAATCTAGAGTAAGCCTAAAAACTTCCTGTTCCTCTTAACTGTTTTTCTGGACAGAATATCATCCAGTTGCACACAGTAAGGCGAAAGAAAGAGATCAGTTCAGTGTCAGCAAGTTTTTCAATAGTTCACAATATACAAAAAATCTGCAACCTCTTTAAAAAGCAGCTGATACTTAACTCTTCACAGAACGGATAGTGCCAACACAGAAAATCAGCACTCTGATTTTGCTTTGAATCAGCGAAGGAGAAATTGTTTAAATATTATTGTCTTTTTCCAATGGAACAAATGTAATAGGAATGTAACAGAAACAAATAAAATCTTTTCCCTTCATGTATTTAATATCCCCCTTTTCCAATAGAAAATAGAGAAAACTGCTGTCTGCTGCCTGCACAGCCCTGAGAAACTCCACAAGTTTTATTGAGTGGTTTGCTACAGAACGCTGCTGACAGCACTGCAGGTAAGTGTAAGTAGAGTGGAGCCTCTTCCAAGACTCCAAGTGGAGTCTTCTTCCAAAACTCTGCTCCATGACCTGTGTCCATTTGGCCTCTCTATGGAAGCAAAGAGCCTGTTGAGTATCCTAGATGAATCTTTCAGCCTCAAGTAGTCATTTTTTCCCTCGTACGAAATCTGGGCCCAGAATCAGCATGTCAGCTACTTTCTCGGTATCTCCCAGGTTCACATACTACCTCTCCCATGAAGATACAGAAGAGGGAAAGCAAGTGTGAATACCTACAAATAACATTTACATAAAGGGAGAGTTCTTTGAACTTGCTGGAATACTTCATTCTCATACATAAGGGCATGGAATATTTCCAACAAATTCCAATGAATTCAGAGAGGAAGGAAACCACAGAAATGGTGCATCAACTCTTGCCACTTCAAGATTATAGACTGAAACTAATTATAGATTAAACTAATCGAGTCATTTGAATATCCAGTTCCCAGGGCAAGTTTAGAGAAGATATTTAAAAACTTCAATCATTGCCACATGGTCAAGAACAAAAAAAGAAACCTAACTGGAACTACCAAACCTTATTTGTAATTTTTTCTGGAGGCAGAGATGCATTCAGAAGTCACAGAAGGAATAGTGACATTCCCTGTTTTCAAAAGTACAGGAATTATTTTGGGTACTGACTTGTTTTAGATCTACACAGAAGGAAATGCAGACTAACACTGTGCACTTCCCCAGCACCGAACCATGCAGCTGTTGATTTGGCAACTTATCCTGTGTTCCCACCCTCATATCCCTCCACAAGACTGGTTCACCAAGGCAAAACAATTCTTCATGCAATTGCTACTTAGCTGCTAGACCTGAAACAAGAAGCTGTCAGACCAGCTTGTGTCTGGTGGAGGGGAGAAAACCACTTTAGGAGCAGCCAAACTAGATCCAGTGAAGTCAAACATGAAATGGCACTCCTAGCATCTTAAATGCCTTTATGCATGGAAGACATCTAAAGAAATATATATGGCCATCCCAGTGACAGCAGCAGGAAAAAAAAATATATAAAGGAAATAATGAACAAAAGGGCAATACACGAGAGAAACAAAGAACAAACAAAAGAAGAACCACATGGACAGCAAGGTGGAAGCATTCATAGACCAACCCAGGTATGACTCCACACAGAAACCATGCAGCTACTTTTATCACTGGAAAAAAAACCCAACATTTGGCATAATGCCTCAAAAAAAGGGAGAATAAGGGAAATAAGAGTTAGGGACAATTCTCTAGAAATCTAGAGAGAAAAAATAAGAAGACTGCAAGCTTCATGCTATATTGAGATTGTTAATATAGAAAAATTATTTCAAACAAAAAAGGTGCCAGTAAAATAAACCACAATTAAAAGAAACAGTGATTGGCAACAGCCAACCATCATTAATTGGAGAATTCAATAAAGGAAAATATCCAGTAAAATAATGTAAGAGCTTGGAAACATTCATAGACATATTGTTTGCTGTTGGTCTCACTATTGCTAATTCACAATCTTCATAAGAATTTTTAAGAAGCTGCAGTAGGGCAACTGCCAACTGAAAGACAGAAGACCAGTATCATTTAAAGTCCAGACCTTAAAAACAACATGAAGAAATAAACATAAAATTTAATTCAAAGTTTTAAGCACACAT
Organism: Promerops cafer; assembly: GCA_013398275.1. NCBI lineage: Eukaryota > Metazoa > Chordata > Aves > Passeriformes > Nectariniidae > Promerops > Promerops cafer. Next base: position 1,153,888 of record VZSE01007648.1, on the reverse strand, counting down.
GCAAGTCAAGCATGAAACACTAAAGAAGAAATGAAGTACATAGTTGTAAGACCATAAAGCAAGGTATCAGTATTAAGTGCTCATATACACAACTAAGGACAATTTTTTTTTAACACACCTACTGCACACTATTCAATTTAGAAAAAATGCTGAGAAGAGAAAAACTTTCTAAGTGTGAAAATTTTAAATAAAACCTCATTCTCCTAGCCTAATGTTATAAATAAATAACTTCTTATCAAAACAATAAAAATTATATTCACATAAACCAACTTGTTCTCCACAAGAATTTTTAAATTATATAGAAGAAATAAACAAGCATAAAAAGTAATTACCATTTCATTATATGTACCATCAAATTAAATTTGTAATTCAGGCATTAAATCACAAGATTTAAGACTTCCACAGTATATGATTTTACTTTACAAAGTTAATGAAATTTCCATTTCTTAGCATTATGATCAAAAATACTAATTTGAGTATATAAACTATTTTTAAAAAGTATCTTTCTTCCAAGTAAAAGAGATTGGATACCTCAATCCCCAATAGGTTTCATTAAAATTTAAAATACCTATCAGTAACAAATACACCAAGATATACCAGGAAAGGGGGAAACAGAACCACGACCGCTTGCATAGATTTTTAGAAAAAAAATTAAAATCACACAAATACAGATAAATACAGATGCAATTTCAAGCACAAAGAGGTCCTTCAGTGAATAAGGAATATATATAATTTTTACTGATCCCATTATTTTCAAGGTATCACAAAAAATTACTACATAGGCTTCAGAAAAGTAAGCTGATACAACAGTATGAAACACCACAACCTTTGGGGAAACCCAACCTAAACAAAGTTTTGATTTATTATAATAGACATGGAATGTAAAGGTTTAAGTGGGCCTCACACAGGAGAAAAGACTCAAGACTCAGAGATTTCTCAGCCTGCCATTGTTAGACCAGCAGCAGAGCAACAAGCAAGGCTCCCTCACCTCTCCAAGTCAGACAGTTCCAAGGCCATTCTGACAATCAGCAAGACTTCAGAGCAATCACTCTTTCTACAGTAACACAGGTTGGACACTTGTTTCCCAAGACATGTACCTCACCAGATTTTCAACTCATCCGTGCAGTCTGAAATGCCAAATCTTGAATAAGGGGGGACTGGGAACACCACACACATTTGTTCCCCATTGCTTTTAGTACCACTTAAGAAGTATGTGAGAAATCATCCGAAGTCTGAGGCACTGTTTCATAATAAGCTGGACAGCTGCTGCAAGAATTTTGCTATTCTAGATTATTTTCTACTTGGCCTTGTATAACTGCACTGACTGGAAGAGTGGAAATGCAGGATGCCCTACACGATATGTAGCAATTCAAACTTCCTGCTCAGGTTCATTCCCTTACATCACAACAGATAGCCTAACCAGCACTGCCTTAGAGGCACCAGCAGAAGTGCTGAGCAGTCATTCCCTAGAATTGCAAAAAAATACTGATGAACAAGAATGCATGATCTTACAGTTGTGACATTTCTGAAATCAAACATTCTGACACAAACAGATTTGATAAAAATAGAACCAGGATCACCCCCTTCCTCCAAGAAGCATGAGATTAAGGGAAGAATGGCAAAGGAACAGACATAAAAGGTAAAAAAAAATAGCATTGTAACAAAAGCTCAACTGCTTTTAAGCAATTAATACTCTTCAAAGAACATTCCCAAACTTATGAACATTCCTGGAAAGAAAATGTGTGCAAAGCTCATCCTCCTACTCAGAACCCCAACCACAATGGGGTACTGAATTAAGCATTTCAGACATCAATGGGACCCGTGAACTTTTAATTAGGCCACATGAGCCCTCACATTAACAAACACAGGGCCATTTCCACCTGTGAAATAAAGAAAAAGTTATTGAAATCTAGTATTTCTGATTATCAAAAAATCCTTCCAAGTGAAGTTGAAGAAAGGCCATCATACAAGCCATCTGATGCACGAAGGGATTTAATGGGATTCAAGCCAGCCGAGATGATTTTATCTCCATCTCCTGCTGGCAACTAGTGGACTGACAAACTGGTGAGTTTCAAATCAAATTAGTCTTGTGCTCACTGTCTGAGAAAATAAGCAAAACAGCAGGACTGAAAAGATTTCAGTGTCACTGGTAAAACAGCTTCAAAATAAACTGCTGTACTAACCACTGTGGTCAAATTCCATATTCCATCCTAGGAAATCTCGGATTTTTCATAACACCCCACTTGGAAAAAAATTAGTTAAAAATCTGTGGGACTTTTTAAATGTTTGTAAAATGTCAATGTTAGAATACAGCAATAAATTTGGCTCACACTATTTTAACTGCAGCATGAGATCACATCCCATTCCATACAGAAGACAAAGTCACTCAACATTGCAACTTCTTCAGAAATTCACCTCTCCCCGGATTTTACAGCTACTCCTGTTTCAGAGTAATAATAATCTTTAACAGGTCCTCCCAAACTGTGACAGTTTAGGAACTGAGCTCTTGTCCAAAACAAATGCTAGTTATAAAAGGAATCCCCCTGGCTGAACATACCTACCATCTACGCTTACAGTACAAAGAAACACCCATTTCATCTCAAACTCGTAAATCCCAATCATGCCGTCATCATTTTGAGGTGTGATTCCACAGAAATTATGTAAACAAGGTTAGAGTGTTCTTGTTAAAACTTTTCAATATGCTTATATCATGAAATAATGCCTTTTTTTACTAATTCAGAAATCTGACATTACATGGTGGAGGCATAAGAACAAGCACTGGGCCCCAGCTTACAATGCCTTGTACTTCTTGAAGCTTCTTGCTCACATAACAGCAAGTGCCAACTGCAATTGATTTTGCTATCATTCCAGCCTTGGTATTCTCAACCAAGCAATGGGGAAAATTGCTAGTGAGACTTCTAAAAATTAACTATTTAACTGTTGCAAATAACTTAGATACAATATCAATGACTTCTGTTTTCTAATACTAGCAATTCTCCCAATGCTAGCTCAAAGAAAACATGCTTTGTCATCTTTGTAAGGGTGGGGAGAAGATGAAAAACATATTTAAAAGAGAGATAATTCCCTAGAGTGCAACCAGACAGAGGAAATCATCATTTGGAGCTCCTTCAGCTATCTAGCCCGACCAGCTATTACTGTTTTTGTTGAAGTAAGGAACTCCATGCTTTTCTTCTTCTACACTGCTTTGGGGAATGGTCTAGAATGACATTTTAGAGTTGTTGCAGAACTCTGCATTCAATCTCAGAAGTTTAGGCCCAACTGTACACTCTAAGAATAGTCCTGAGCCTTTACACACTATCTTCTACTAGTAGCCAGCAAAATATTTAAAAACAAGTACTTAGGAATGTAAGATGACTGTTCTTTGCAAATGGTCAGCTTTCTTAAGTTTAGCATTTCTCATATACTTTCAACTGACACTTCATAAACTATAGAGTTATTAAAAGAGCTGTAATAGGAACAATTAGGGACACAACACAGACCAGCTGTAGGGGAAACCTCATTGACAGAAAATAATGAAGGAGAAAGGCTTTTTACCTCTCAAGTGCTTGCAACTATTGCTCCAACCAGACCTCATCTAGCAAGACACTGGCACTAAAGAAAGCCCCAGCACACATGATTCACAAAAGGACAGGAAACTTATTTATTTCAGCACCCTGGTAAATGTCTACACATTTGAAAATGGCTCTACCAGCAGAACATAAGCAGACTCATCAAGAGCAATCTGCCACTGATGTATCAAGGAAAAGAAAAAGTTAATGCTACAGTACATCAAGCAGTTAACTGTGTTCTGCATCTTTCAGAGCTGTACTAATATACTTTACAATGTGCTACTGTTGCAGAAAGGCTAATTCACTATTATTCCAGAGCAAGTTAAGCTGCTGAGTCAACCTTTATTCTTAAAAACCAGGCTAATTTGCTTGGTTTTGCTCAGAAACAGTTCTCAATGGCTAGTAGCTACCAAAATGCAACCAAAGAAAAACAAAGAAAAGGTTGTTAAACCTCTCTTATAAATAAAATGTAGATTGTTTAATGGAAATGAAATACTCCATGTATTTAGTGAATTATCTTGACCAGTTGCAATAACAAGAAATACCAACACATGAGAGCTCATTTAGTATGGCTCATTTTTAGCTGTGGGTAAGAAAAAAAGTTTTCCTACTTTGTCAAATTTCAAAAATCTTCTCAACTGTCACTAGTACTGCAACAAGTTACTCTTGCTAAGCTGAGAATTAAGTTGTCAAAAATTTAGCTGCTGATAAATTCTGAAGTCCTCCCTAAGCACCTCAAAGCATTTTAATGAGTAGCTGGGGAGGGAAAAAAAGGAACCTACTTCTCAGCTGAGATAAAGTGCATTCTTCAGAGGTAACACAGGCTGCAAACGCAGACAGCGCAGACCATCAATTTGAAAGCCATCTATAAAACTTCTTGTAAATCAAGTCAAAATCCTACTGAATGTTTGTTCCATTAGAACTTAAGACACTACTGACCACCAAGAGCCAGAGTTGTAAAACACCAACTGCTTCCCCGCAGTCTGTGCAAGTGCAGTTACCACCACACAAGAGGCAAGCATGATGAAGCCAGTTGTCCAAAAAGACAAGAGAGAGACCATTGCAAGTTGTGTCGTCGTGGCCTCGCCAGATGAGAAAGTGCTGAGACAGTAAGTCACAGGAGAACAGGCCCCACTGGCCTGGAAAGCAGAGGAGACATCTGATGACCAAGAAAAGGGGAACACGTGAAAAGGCACAGAATGGCCAACACAATAGACTCAGGAAACAATCATCACAGCAGGACTCTAAATACATGCTGACAGAATGTATTCAACATTACTGCAGATATAAGTTTTATGGCGACAAATTTGGAAATGGAATTTGCTAGTTAGGTAAATAAATGTATGTGCTTGGCATCCAACAGCACAGGTTTTGAATGCAACTAAATAAACTAAAATAAGATGGGCAGAAAGGGTCAAATAAAAAACACACAGAGTATTTTTTCCCGACAGGAAGTGTGATCTTCCCCTGAAATTACTGCTTACAAAGTCCTAATCCTAACTGCATTCACACAAAACTGAAACTAATCTGCTGGGGTCTGCATATACAGATAGAAAGGATGTAGGAAACTGACCTTGAGAAACTCAACTGTAACTATGTTACTGCATGATAACAACACATGCAAAACCCAATCTGCCTTTCCTTCATTCTTAAACATATTTAAGAAAAAATATTTTCTATATTTTTAAGTTATAAAACTAGCAGTTACAGTAGGAAAAAGGGATCTAAATTTTTAATGGCTAAAAAAAAATTACAGTGATTTTGGCCACTCTAGACAGTAGCAAACTTGACAAGGCCACAGATATCCAGCACCAAAAACTAGTGCAGTTTTTGCTTCTAATGTCAGACCACCATATAATCAATCTCAATTTTCCTATATAAAGAAATCACGTATCAGTAGACTTGAAACAATCTGCATATTCCTCCAAAGTGTGGTAAGGGTTCACGGGTGCCACTGTGTGCAATTTCCCCAGGCTGTTGTAGCTACCAAGTCACCATCGGAACACCCAGAAAAGCACACTGGGAAAGGACTCCTCCAGTTCACCTTAGGTGGGTACTCCTGACAGCCTACAGCTGGCTGACTGCCTGAAGAACTCCTCACAACTGCTTTTCAGGCAGGCAAAGCCTGCAATTTTGCTAAACTCCCTTAAAATTTAAATTCGTCTCCTTGACAGAGAACAAGGCTGGAATACTTTACCTTGAAGCATCTTGTCTACAAATAACCTATGTTATGAACATAACATAAGCATCTAGTTCTTATGAACTAGAAGCAGGGAACATCAGAACCCTTTCCTCCTGACACCAAGGATAAGTGTCATAACTGGTCATCACACATGAAATCACTAAGCTTTACCTCAGAAAGCCAATGGATTGTCATCCACACTGCTATTCACAGAATTTCAACACTGTTAAAAAAAAAAAAATTCAGTTCCAAGATAAAGTGTCTTGGATGGGCACACACGGCCACCATCAAAAGGAACAAACAGTCCAGGAGGAGGCACCGACCCAAAACATTCTATGCTACCCTTAAAATAATCTAAATTACTATGGCTAATAGTCATAGCCATCACACTCAGCAACTCTCTTTAATGCAGCTTATTAATCCTGACCACCCACCAAATACCCTCAATGCAAAAATAGGTCATATATTTTTACAGGTTTAACTCAGTCTGCAAATTTTAGCCTCCTGGGGAAATCTGAGAGCTCATGCCTCTACAGAACTGCTTTCTGAATGCCCTAAAATTTTGAACTGATGGAAATTAAAACGTGGAAGATACTGTTTAATATCATTCAGAAAAGCAAAGCTGAAATGTTCAGGTGTTGGAAAGCAAGGTAAACCCTGCAAGACTCAAGACAACTCACTTTTGGGTGAATAGCCTCCACTGTAGAATAAAATGACAAATTATGAAACATGGGTAACACAGTCATTGCATTGCAAAAGTACCTGCACTCAAAACACCTTGATGACATTAAAAATAGAAAATCAATTGCTCTCTGTAGACAAAACAAAATACGGGGTAAAGTCTGATTTCCAGCAACTGGAAAGCAGTGACAGATTCCACCTTTTAGAATGCCTTTGGACACAGCAGACATTTATAGCCCACGCTGATCCTCAAATACCTGCTTGCCTCACAGCCGAGCTGCCGGGCTGCTTCGGGACAGAAACCCTCCACCAGGCAGAGGTGAATCGGGGCAGCCAACTTCTACGGATTACCTACTGATACAAACTCCTGCAAGCACAGCCGAACCGCTCGGCTTAAGCCCTCTAAGAAGAAAACAAACACGGAGCCTTTAGGAAGCCACCGGGGAGAAGGAGGCCAGAGGGGCTGAAGCCGGAGCGGGCGTGCGGGGCCCAGGCGGGGGCATCTCCCCGGTGCGGCCCAGAGCCGAGATGGGTTCCCCCTCACCAGGTGCGCTCCGCTCCTCCAGACACGGGCCCGCCGCGGGGGCGCGGCCCCACGGGCCCTCGCCGGGCAGCACAGCCCGGCCGTCTGCGGACGGCGTCGGAACAGGGACCGGGCCCAGCTGCCGCACGGAGCGGGCACGGCAGACCGAGCTCCGCCGCGGAGCCGGAGCGCACCGCTCCCGTCCCGCCCGGC
>VZSE01007648.1:1100983-1146530 GCA_013398275.1 Promerops cafer | reverse complement strand
GGCCGGCGCTCCGCTCCCCGCCCAGCCCGGCCTGCGCTGCGCCTGCCCGGCGGCACCGGCGACGGCACCGGCGGCCCTTGCTGGGGTCCGGCCGCAAGACGCAGAGCTCGAAACTGCGGGTCGTGGTTTTTGCCGTATCTTCCTTGATGTGACCTTTCTTAAAGCTCCTCGGTGTCAGGCAACTGTGCTGCGGACGCTAATCGAAATATTTTGTTAAATTTCTGACCAGGCAGCACATCTCTCATCTACCAGTGACGTATACAGTGCTGCGCGTCTTTCCCTGTTCTAGATGCTAAGGAAGAGCGCATGTCCTATCTGGAGCACGAGTCCTTTGAGGAGCGGCTGAGGGAGCTGGGGTTGTTTAGCCTGGAGAAAAGGAGATTCAGGGGTGACCTTCTCGCTCTCTACAACTCCCTGAAAGGAGGCTGTGACCAGGTGGGGGTCGTTCGCTTCTCCCAAGCAGCCAGCGACAGGGCGGGAGGACACAGTCTTAAGCTGAACCAGGGGAGATTTAGGTTGGATATTAGGAAGAATTTCTTCACGAAAGTGTGTTTAGACATTGCAGTGGGCCACCCAGAGAGGTGGTCGAGTCACTGCCTCTGGAGGTGTTTAAGAGAAGACTGGATGTGGTGGTGATCGGTCCTTGTTTGGACTCGACGATCTCGGGTCTTTTCCAAACTCATTGACTCTGTGAAAGAAACTTCTATAAACCTGTTACCTACAGTATTGATAAGTAATGGCATAAAGTATGGAACAGAAACACATCTCCTCAGAAACAGAGCCATGTCTGCCCCAGCCCAGAGAACACTGGGGTGATGTGCCCCCACAGCTTAGTATTTAAATACACAGAAATATTCCTGTCTGAAACTTGCTCTTCCTTTAAGCACTCTTCCGTGGGCTTTTGTTTGTGTGCTTGCTTTTTCACTAGACTTTTAAGTTACACAGTTAACCTTGGGTGCATTAGGAGAACAGGAACAAGATGGCATTTTTTCCTGCATTGCCAGTAACAACATGCACACCAAAGAAAAAGTAATGGTTTGCAGGAGAGATGGAGGAAAAACAACACTACTATTTTAATGTGAATAAAACCAACCTTCTTCAATTACAGTGTTTTTTCTCCCTCAGTAAAAGCGGAATCTGTTTCCTTGGAGAAATGTGAAGGGTATTAAGCAGTTCTTAAGGCTGATGGGTTTTGTAGAAGTTCTGTAATTTTCCCAGGGATTGTTAAATACTTAACATTTCAAGGCTGACCACTTCTTAGTTTTATTTGTGAGTATCACTGAGTTTCAGTTTTACTCATACAACTGTTTTTCCACTGTCAGAGACCCAGCTGTTAGTCATGTGAAGCAAAAAGAGCAAACCCTTGATACTCATAATCGTTTGCCTTTTATAAATAATAAAAATTACTAATTTTTCTAAGTGTCTAATATGCTTTTTATTTCTGAGTCTATAATTTTGAATGCTTCATGTTAGCAGTACTCTTTCGCCCAAGCTGATCCCTCAGGGATCTGTAAAATTTAAGTCTTACAGCACACACAACTCTACTTTAAACAATAGGCTTGGCAATAACAGTGCCATGCAGAGGTTTTGCACGTGGTATTTCACCACCTTGATAAATTAATAATTGTTCAAAACCATTGAGAAATAGGAGTTGTGAAATACCAATTTCATGGTATTGCTTTGGTCCCCTAAAATTTTGTATGTTCTTATTTGGCAGATGTATATGTACACAGCTAGGATCCATATTTGTGGCTTTCACAAGTCAAGCAAATAATGCCCTGTGCTCAGATCTGTGTTCAGATTTCCTGTGTTCAGGAAATCCTGAAGGTACCCATAAAATAGCAGTCATCAGTAAATGATCAGTACTGTGTAATTATGAAAAAAACTTCAACACGTACTTAAGTAGATAGGAAATAGAATCAAAATACTTAAAGCACCTACTGCTTGACATGTCATTGAGTCAGTAAAATGTCCTCTGGGCAAGGCACAGCACCATGAACTGATAAATTACCTATTTAATAAAATGTAAGGGTTAAGAGGGAGGTAAAAAATCTCCTTGTATTTATGAATATATATACATAATAGTAATTGAACCAAGGTAATAGTCTAGAAAAACAAACTTTCTAGGCACAATATCTCTTTACCTTGTATGTTAAGGTATAGCAGTTAAGGTTTTCAAAATAATCCCTTTTGACAACTACTGCAAAGTGTGCTAGATGTAAAAGAAAGGCAAATCTTACACAAATCTCCTAGCAAGATGAAGTCACATTTAATATTTTATACTTGAGTTTGCCCCTACTTCTGCTTGGGATTTGGCAGCATAATAGTCTGGGAAGCACCTTCCGTTCTTGTACTGCTAGAATAAACCTACCAGTACTTCTGCTGAAAACTTCTCTGATTTTACAGCAACCAGCACAGCCTTAATAGTGTTCCAAATTGTTACTAATGCTAGAATCCATTGTTCAAATTTTTGGTCAGTATCATCTCAACTTCAAAAGGGAAAGGCAGTGTAATTGCAACAGCAAGGAGTGAGGCTGTGAGGAAGGACTGAACCACATAGACTCAAGGCAGAAGAAGAGGAAGCCTCATAAAGGAGAGGTGAGAAGGGGCAGCAGCCTGAGAAGAGGATGATATCAGGGAATTCTTGAAAAACTGCTGGGAGGAAGAGAAAAGAAATCAGCAGTTATGTTGCTAGGTCCCATTCTTATAATAAACTGAAAAAATAAACTTTTTTTTTTTTTTTTCCTAGGAAGGAGGGTGTTTCTAAATTAGTGTGAACAGGTCTGGAAATGAGGCTTCAACAGAGACTGAAAGAATTATCAATTTTGGTAGGCCAGAAGCACTAGAACACTTGTTTCCCTGAGCCCATCTCAAAGTGACAATAATTATATTAGACTTGATGAGTCATCCATAAGAGAGTTTTATCCATGTCATCCTTTTGCATTCATTACATACAGCTCACAACGGGCACTGCAACAAGGCAGCATAATAACAGCAGCCGGGCAGCCACATTAGCACCATGCTCATCCAGGCAAAGCAGCACACGCCTCATTTTTCATGTCACTTCCACAAGCCCACAAGCACGGTGTGAAGTACTGTGTTAGGGCAAGTATTTATATCTGCAGTCAAAGGCAAACCTGGCAGAAAGTGTTTGCACTCAGTCCTTAAAATACTCTGAATTTTTTTCTCTTAGGCCTAGACAAATGCTTAGTTCATCTAGGAGTACCTGAAAGCTGATGGTTGCGAATACCTTCATAGTTATAAAACAACTCTGACCTGTTGCCAAACATCTTAGTGTTCTTTGCACCCATTACAGTTTTCACTATAAGCTAAAGGAGTGGTCTGATGGTCTAGATCCACATTTTGAAATCCCACTGGGGACACTAGGAGCCATGGGGCTGTCTACTGAAATGATAGATTAATGCTGCATTAAAATCTGCAATACAGCAGGAGGAGACAGAGATAGCACCATCAGGTTCTACATCCAGAAGTTTATAAAGATTTTGTAAAGTAAAGCATAGTAAGGGCACTAAGATAAGAGACAAAAATATAGTCATGAGGGGGAGGACACAACACACAGAGAAGCAGGGGCATAAGCAGGATTTAGCAATAAAAGAGCAACTGTGCCAACTTGCAGCAAAGCACAAAGGAGTGCAAATTATTTTCCACCCCTGAAAGGAGGGCAGCTCCACAACCTAAATAACTGTTAGTTCACCAGCTTATGAAAAATGAAATTTGTGACCTAATTGCCATCATGATAACCTCTGAAAGAGCAGTAGTCTGCATTTGGAGAGCAAAAGGATATGTTTCTCTGTACAAGAAAACAAGTGAAGGCTAAGGAAAGGGGAAACTACAGGCAGGGTTGGGGGAGGGACGGACTGAAAGAACAAGAGACCGATTTGCTTTACAAAGCAGTTTTGTGGAAGTGGCTACAAGGCTGTTTCTAACATCAGTAAACCTGAACTTCTGTACCTTTCTTTACAATCTGGAAAGATCTTTTACAGAATTATTTCTGAATGCTGTAATTAGTTCTGATTGTCCATAACAACTGATGCAAACCAAAGTTTAGCTTCTGTTCTCTTGCTCGTAAATCAGGCTGGCAATGTGGTTAGAGTTTGCACAGGGTTGCTCAGTTTGGGATTCACTCTTTTTGTTGTGGGAGAAGGTGAGGTGGAGAAGGTCTGAAGAATTTGTAGTCATTAAATATTTCAAGTGTTACATCTTAACTGTTTAAGAGCAATTCTCTGTGATTGCATTCCATTCCATTTCAATTAAGGTCACATGACCCCAAAAGTCTACATAGCAACATGATTGAAAGGGGAACTCAAAGTATCTTTTATGTGTGAAATTTGAATAGTCCGTTACTTCAGGATGTTGCCAGTTCTAAGCTCTTTGGTCTGAGTGGCCTGATCAGAAGTTTTGATCTGGTCAGGATCACAACTGTATAATTTCCAATTAAATATCTCATTCACTTTAAGCTTTTTCATCATTCACCTGAGATGCAGCACAGACAGAAGATGCAAGGGTGTATGTGAAAGGGGCACTCAAAGCAATGAGATGTGGATGTTGGGCATTAGATAAATAATTACTGAAGAAGCATCAGCATTCCTGCTTCATCCTTTGCAATAAGGATACAATATCTCCCCAATGTTCATGTTCTCAGAATTGTTTACGGGAGGCTGAAATTTCTTTTAAAGCTTTTGCCAGCTTACATCTTTGATATAGTGAACATTTTGTATTCAAACAGCTGTCTGCAGCTAGACAGGCTAGACAGACCCTGTTTGCCTTAGCATCTTAATCCTAGTTGTCTAAGTAAGTATTAGAATAAAGATAAGCTGTATTTTTAATACAAAGAGAAGTTTCAAAATTATGGTGTCTCTTTCAGAGTCTATCAGAAGTCTATCACAACTAGAGTCATATCAGAATTGTAACATAGATGTTAGTCATCAGCTGCTTAGCTTCTGGCTGGGGATTTTCTGTGAAAATACTGCACACAAACAGAAGGCTTCCTATGCTATTTGTACACTGCTGATACAAAGGCAAACAAGGTAGAATGCAACAAACTGTTTAGAAAAGTCATCTTCATTCTTAAAATTCCTTTGGAAACAACCAGTGCAATTCTTTATCTGAATGATGCAGTAATTTGTAGATAAAACTATTTGTAAATAAATGGAATTTTTATTCTATGTTATGGTAAATGATCCCACTCCTTTCAAGTGGGTCGAGTGTCATGAAAGCATATCTGTGATTTAAAGATATTTCTATTGCTCTTCAGACTATTGGCTGTTACCCAAGCTTGACCTGGTGTCAACAACTACCCATTGCAAAAGGGTTTGGATAGTTTCTCTTCTGAGATCTGAACCCCTGAGTGTATCTGGCAGGTAGATCAGCCTATGTGACCTGCTCATCAGTCTAAAAAGTATCAAAAGGATCCTTTAAAAGGATACTTTTGGTATTGTCTCAAGCATACATATGCACAATTTTAGAATGTACTGCAAACAATTTGTGTACTTGGGTTTTAGTTTTGTTCGGTGGTGATGTCGCAGTGGACTCAGTTTACTTTTCTGGTAAGAAGGATTTGCTTGCATCATTATATCCTAGTTATCCTTCCAGACCTTAGGTGTAGTTCCCAAGCAGGAGTTTGGGCCTGAATTTTCAGGTTACAAACTGCTACAGTAGCAATTACAGTGATACTGGTGCTGTGATTGTTACAACAATACAGAATTTTGCCAGTGAGCTAAGAACAAAATTAGGATGTTCGATGGCACAGAGAACACAAAAAAAGTTATATCTAAAACATTTTGGGAGGAAATAGCCACTTAATAAGACTAACAGCTATTAAAAAAAAAAAAAAAGACAAATAGGAAGCAAAGTTATTCATTACACATTAAAAAACTTAGCATCATTTCCCATATTTGTATTCTGCAGAAGTGGTGTCTATTGTGCCCTCTTTACATAAATCCAGTTGAAGATATCATCCTGAGAAGTCTAAGAAGCCTGACTAACAGTACTGCAGTTAACACATGGTACAAAAGGTTCTTGGTTAGGAAATGTATTAAAAAAAAATAATCTGAGCAGAGGGGTAGTAGAAGTGATTCTAAAACTTTTTTTTCTTTAAGCAATGTTTTCCACTGAGTCGTAAAGGCCTAATCCATAATCAACAAAATTTCTAGGACAGTTAATCTGCTTATAGGGGATGGATGTGGGGGAGAAAGTGAGAAGAATCTAATAGCTATGAGTAAAATAAATATTCTGTCTGCAGCATCAGCAACCTCAGGTGTTCAGAGCCATTAGCCAGGCCCTAAGAATCATGGCATTGGAACTGAAAGTTGCTTACATTTTCTGTGTCTCCTGAACCCATAAGAAATTTTCAGTCATATTTTCAGGCTTTGCTTTGCAATCATAAACACAAAAAAATCTTTTAAAAGCTTATTTCCTCTGGCAATAAATGACTTGGCTCCAAAAGCTATAAGAAAGAAGCTAAATACTGTACCTTATAGTAAACTTCTAGGACTTGGCAAAAACTGTGAGAATACTGAAGAACTTATTATAATTTCTTTTCACGGTGTATCACTGATGTTTGCATCTTGTCTACGTGTGAAGGACTTTATTAGTACTATATGTGCTCTCAGAGTTGAAGCTTTAGACCTTTGAAGCCACCTTGGGAATTGGCTACATTCTTCTGCTCGTTTGTTTTGCTGCCCACTTACAGCAGTTTGTCCTTAACAAACACTGATTCAACTTCAAAATGCAGAGATTTAATTTAACCACTGGAAACAGCCACAGTAAGTTCAAACACCTGAAACAAAATGCTGCTTGTAATGCATTAGGAAGAGGCAGCACAGAGGAGTACAACAATCATTGCTTATTTGAGTAACAACATTTCCTCTGGTTATCTGGGACTCTCACAGTACTCTCCCCTATGGACTTTACAACAGAAATCACTGTCTGCTCCCCTGAAGAAGCATTAAAAACTGGTCCTATGTCAATGCCAAATTGTTTTTCATGTATTACAGGCACTACCAAGTTCCTCCTTCACCAGAAAAACCTGTTCCTCGGGCGCTCCTCTTCCTCATTTTTGGACGCATAGTCAGAGAGGCCATTACGAAGAATTTCATTTGGATAGGTTTTATATACAATATGTGTCCCGGAATAAAGATTTGATCCTCTAACTGTTTCTATGGTTTGTTGGCTTTAATTTTGACATTCTGTTTTTCTCCTTAAGTTTTTCACAAGTTTTGTTTTCTGTTTTTGGGGTTTTTTCCCTGATGTTACAGTTTGTAAAAAAAATAATCTGATTGTGTGTGTTCTTTCTTCACTTTACCAGGAGGACTAAATGCCTCTAGTCCTTTCTCATAATTTACATCCAGTTCTCAGAAAGACAGACCCATTTCTCCACAGTTCATTGTGAAAGAATTGGAACCATGTATGCCACTACTGCTGACATAAGGACATCAGCAATACATCTAAGGTCACGAAGGATCAGAAAAGGCATAATCTTAGATAGGATTTTGCAGAGTGACTCACATGCCTGAGTATTAATCCTTGCAGCAAAGGCATATCCTAAATTAGGATGGTGAAATTTTCCATTATAAATCCCATAATTTCCTGATAATTCCCGTTCTTTCTTAAAATAGTTTCTCTGGAAATGCAAACTTGAAAAGAGTTTGTAAGCTTAAAATGCATGTTTAGTCTTTCCCTTTCTCCTTGATGTCTGTGGGTTTAACAAAGGATATCACTTTTTATTCAGGCTGAGAATACAGTATTTCAGGCTTACTTATGTCCCATATACATACAGCAGTACAGATGCTGCAGTCAAAATATAGTCCCAAAACAAAAGTACAATCACAGGGATTTTATTTGAAAACACTGAATATAAACATCACTTGACCCAGACTACTCTGGAGTAAAAGTTGAGATTGCAAAGTAAAAAACTAAGCTAAAATCTCTAACAACTATGCACAGGAGTCTACAATGCAGTTTTGAGTTGAAATTTAGATCTGCTTAGTCATCATAGTGATGGAGATTTTGGATTTACACAGATAACTGCCAGAAAAAGACTGATTTACTGCAAACTCACCAGTCCTTTGGAGGTGAGAAAAGAGAAAAGATGTGTTCTGTCCAAGCCTAATATATGACTGATCTGAACATTATTTTGAATTTATTATCCACCTATTAAATTAAACACTTGCCAGTTAGAAACAATTAGGTACATCAAGTTCTTCCTCAATACATGATGCAATTAAAAACTTATGTAATGCCTTCAGGTGTTGCCAGAGTTAAAAACCAAACAGCATGTCTAATTTAAGTTGCAAATTATCTGACAGAAGTGACAAAGAACAGGGCTGGAACAAATATTTTCCAGTTACAAAACATAGATCAGCTGCACTAGTTCTTGTCTTGCTTCTTTCTGGATCAGTTCAATGAACACACAGTTAGAAAGTATATCAGGGAAAGAAACAAAACTACGTTAGAATAATATACTTGTTAAGAAAATTTAATATTTAAAAAAAAAAAAATAGAATTACCATCCCATTTACACCCAGCTGTGGAAAATAAACATCTTCCTTGCAAAGTCATCTGTACTTTCTCTGCTCACTCAGTGCCATTTTAATTTTTTCTTTTGTTCTTCCCCCTGCAATATCTGGATGTAATACTTTCTTAATTCTATTCCTCCATTTTCATTGGGGAAAGATCCCTTCTTTCAGTTCCTAGGCCCCTGGTGTGGCAACAACTCTATATTCCTTTCAGAAATACCTCTCTTTGTCACAGCTCAGCATGAATATGTCTTTTGCTTGCCACCTGGGGAAAGTACTGTCCCAGGGGAGTGAGCAAGCTGCCAGGATTCATCCATCTTCTGCCCCTGCCTCAAACCAAAGAGCTTCTATATCTGAGAGGAAATGTGCTCTGGGATAAGGCTGATGGTAGCTACTAAAAGCATTTCTGGATAGAATAGTCTCACTAGTGGGGAAAGGATATGTTTGCTCTGGAACTTTAAACTGTATAGCTTTTCAGTAAATATGAAACAGCTTTAAATAGAAAAATCAAATAGAGTTCATCACTATAGCAGGTTCTGGGGTTGGTTTTGTTGCTTGACCTAAAGCTGCCATCTGTGAAGACATGTGTCTGAGCTATGTGATGATGAAAGATTCTGCTGTAGACAAGCAAGTTTTCATCCTTCCTCTTGGAACAGAAATGCTTACTTACGTAAATCCTAAAGTCATAGAAAACCGGGTAAGCAGAAAAAATGCATTTCTAGTTTGTGATATGAGTACCACTGGATTCAAGCCCCTCTGTCTTGGTTACTCCTAATGCTTTAAGCCCTCAAAAACTTTTGCATCTGTTAACTTTACTACTGGAATAACTTTTATAATCACTCGATGCACAGAACTTATATTTATACTTTAACAGAAATATGTTAAAGTGTCTGTAGGATTGTGACCAAAGCACATTTAGACATCCTCTGCCACCTGCTACTGACAGAGTAGGTCTATTCCAAACAGTGCTCCACAAGTAGATTAATATTTAAAAAGATGTGATCAGTCTTCTCCAAAATCTGGAGATTTCCAGGACACAGAAGACCTCTTTAGCAGTATTTATCCAAAAATAACTATAAAGAGACAGAGCTCTGTTCCACAAGGACATTTATTTCTGTGAGGATAAGGAAAAATACTTTCCTTACCTTAGGTGAGAGGTGTGAATAGAATTGCATTTATTCATCGAGGTCCACATATCTGGGACTAGGCTAGTTACACAGAAGTTGGCAAAGCCTTTGTAAACTGTTTCTTAAACTTTTACATTATATCTAGAGAAAGTTAAATTGTGGAATGAATTACAATGTATTGGAATGAATCTAGGATGAATTGGAGTCCTGCATTCAAGCTAGAGAAAGCAAAACTATATTTATTTCTTTGGAACATTTTCCTTTTTTTTCTTTGGAGTTAACACACTCATCATATATGTAAAGTACACAGCTGCTGATTAAAAGATTGCAAAAGGAATGCAAAAAAAAAAATCTTTTTAAACATACAGAATGAAATTGTTTGAGAGGCATTTTGTGATTTGTTTTCCAATTAGGAATGACATTTAATTTTAAGAGTTGAGCTGTTTTTAAGATAAGATTTTGTTGGCTCAGCTGCATATGCCTACTAGTGTGATTACTGATTGGAACTCCCAGAGTTTTAGGCACAGATACATGGTCCCTTACATCTTTTTCCAATAGTCTCAGTTTTAATGTGTAGGACTATACTTACTGTTGTGAATGACACAACCCCAAATTTATTTTTGCTTCCAGTTTTTATGTATTATGTATATTTCTAGATTATTAAGGAAGCAGTAGTTTTAAGATCTTCACTGACTTCACCAGTACTGGTGGTAGACCTTTCTCTTCAAGAACAAGGTAAAATGCAGCTTGTTATGCAGACCACAAACTGTCATAAGGTCAGTTTTAAGGTGTGTAGGCATTAGCATTGATTTGACAGTTTTCACATTAAAATCATATGGTCGAACTAATAAATAACTCATAATATACTTCCTTCATAATAAATATTTTTAAGTTGTTCATCTAAAAATGGCAGCATTTACAAGGAAAATTCACTTTTTAAAAGTAACTATGAGATGCTTCACAGAAATAAGTAAAACTACTAGATACTGATAACTTGCAAATAAGAGGCTGCAGTGATGGCTCACACTCACATTAATCTGATATAAATTGACTCTGTCTCCTCATGTGCCCAGCTGCTCACTCCCAGCATCTTCCTCAAAGCTGCTACAAGCAGGGAGGCTTTTGAGCAGGCACAGTCAGGCAAGTTAAAGAGCACATGCACCCATTTTTGCATGTAATCAGCAGGATTTAATCACATTAAACAGACTGTATAATCATGACCTGATTCTGCAAAACTGTGAGTTTGAGTTTTGCATCTTAAATGGCTGCACATTTTAATCATGTTATGGCTTATATGATACTAAGCACAAAGCAGGAGACCTGTGCTAAAGAAATCTATTTCCACTTCAATATGGATACAGTTGACAGCAGTACTGAAGGAAAACTGTGATGAGTTGGATGTGGGCTTTTTATATAATATCAAAAATAGGTGTGCCACAAAATAAAAAGAGGAAGGACAGGGAACCAGATTATTTCCTGTTTTGCTTTTAGAAAATTGTTTTCTTTTAAATGCTTGCATGTCTTTAAAAAATGCTTTAAGTGAACTGCTTGGATTAAATCAAAACAGTAATTATGATTTCATGAGTTATTCTGTATCTTTTAGGACTGAGGCTTTGATCTCTGACATGCTATATTTTATTAGTATTTATTACAGACCACTGTGCTGTTACTTGATAAATAGGGAATTGTTCATTATGCTGAGACTTACATATAGTTAAAATATCTTGCTGGGACTATAAAAATAATCTTTTTTCCTATATAAGCTTAATTCTATAGTTCAGTTTTGGTTTTTATGAGCAATAGGGAAATTTTCCAAACCAAATAAAGTGTCAGCTGTTCTTAATGTATTTGTTGTTGTATAACATACAGATTATGCTGAAGGGTGTGTTTTAAATTGTATTTTCAAATTTATTTTTATAAGATAACAAAAATGCCTGTGTGGGCTCAAATGTGTGTGTGTGTGTTGAATGCATGCCCACATGCATGTTTATCTCTCTGCTTTCCATTAATGCCTTTGAGCCCTTTGGCTAATTCCAACCAAATTAACTTAGGACTATAGTTCTAAAAATAAATATGCTCCCACAAGGCTTGGAAAATGG
The DNA here is from genome assembly GCA_013398275.1 of Promerops cafer. Lineage (NCBI taxonomy): Eukaryota > Metazoa > Chordata > Aves > Passeriformes > Nectariniidae > Promerops > Promerops cafer. The sequence goes on along the minus strand of VZSE01007648.1, from coordinate 1,134,767 downwards.
CCAAGTGAAATAAGGAAATCTTATCAGTGCTCTTGTTAAAGGAAAACTTGTCATGCCAGTGCGTAGATTATTAGACACTAGAGAAGCTTCCTTGAGGACACCCTGTATAATTGTCTCAGATGAGGGACTTCTTGGCTGATACCTAAACTGGGTGATGCATGTTAAGATATATTCAACATGCATAGCTGTCTGGTTTTATGTCTTCTTTCTTCACCAGCCTTGGGAGCATTTCCAAGTCCTCCATTCATGTACAGCCTTTGATGTTACAGCTGTTAAGTCCCTGAAATACCCAGCTCCATGAAATTATTTGAAGAGTTTTAAAGGGTACCTGTTGCCTCCATCTAGCCTGTGTAGATGTTTGTTGCCTGCTGATAGCAGCACCAAATAGGCAGTGACCTTTAGGAACAGACATCCAGCCCTGCTACCCTGCCCTCCACCCTATGGGATGCTCTGTCATGCAGGGCAGTCAGATAATTAACTGAAATATCTAAAGATAGATTTGCAGAAGCTTCTCAGCTCATTTTCATCTCTGAAGTCATAGGCCAATCTCCATGGACTAGCAGAGACTCGGTGCTGCCAGCCACCTTCAAAGGTCTCCAGAGCACTAGAGGTAATAGCTTAAGGAATTGAAAGTGCAAGAAATTCTGCAGGGTCTGCCCCCTTTGATACTTTACAACTGTTTTGTTGTTGGATTTTTTCCCTTTTTTTCTGATACTTCCAATCCAAATACTGTATGGCAGAATAAAAGTTTCTCATTAGTATCACATGTGTCTATGGTGCTTTTGTCAGACTTCTGGGGCTTATATTATCTTGATTTTCTTGAAACCCCCACATTTACATAAAGTTTCTTTGTGGTCAAAGAGAAAGCTTTAAGAAATGATGTAGTAACATAAAGGCAAATCAAAAAAGAAAACAAAAGCCCACAACTTCACACTTATAAAATTAATTTAGGATTTTTTATGATTTTGCTTAATGAATTCATATGTCTTATATTGTCTTTGTATATTAATAGTGTATCTTAAATATATAAAGATATTAAGGAGGACATTCACTACATCCATAGCAACAGCAGTACTACAGTCACATACTACTTTTAGATTTTTTTTTTGTTTGCATAGAAAAGATGGTCTCCATTTGGCATAGGCTATAACTACTATAAAAATGTGTTCTAAGTTGTAATTTGATCTTTTCTGGTTATTCTGTATGCAAATATATTCAAAATCCTTGATGAAGTACTAAAGCTTTCTTCTATGTGCAACTGCATTTAATATAGAAATTAGGAGAAAAAGAGATTGATTTATTGCTATACTTATTTGAATTGATGGATGTTTCATTTTTGCAATAGATTTTCCAAGTTCTAAAATACTAAGAAATATAAGGACAACTATTTACCTCTCTTAAAGTAATTATAGAGGACATTTGGGGAAGTAATCATCATCAATGCACGAAACGATTGCTTTAAAGGCAAACATCAGTAGCTTTTTCATGTAATGGTGCATATATGTAGTAAGAATTTGGAAGCTTTTGTGGAGTTTGTGATCTTTTATGGAGCTTTAGGGGAATGTTGGTATTTCTAAAGTATTTTGCTATAGAAACTAGCATGGAAGACCACTGATAAAAAAAAACAGAGTCTAATTAAAAACTTTAAATATCTGTGGATGCATTCCACAGTTCAATCATAAAAACTTATTTATAGCCAAACTGTTATACAACTAAATATATATTTACTTAAATACTATGATCAAAGCACACAATGGAGAAAAGTTATCTTATAAAAGATAAAGTTTCTTACTCTTTCAGTTAAGGTATGAGATTTCAAAATAGACTGGTGGAAGCTTGTGTAATGTCTTCCTACAAGACCTAGAATTACAAAACTTAATGTTCATGGTAATTTTAAGTTAAAAATTTACTTGCAAAGGCTAGTTCTAAATCTTAAGGAGCAGAATAAACTGTCTTAAAAACTGAAAATTAATATTAAAGTTTAGGTTACTGTGGATTTATGATGTCATGCACTCTTGCAATAATCCCATGTTGCCACAGGTCCACATAGCACACTATTGAGGAACTCTGGTCTTCTTCAAGACCTTTATTGGCCTCATCCCTCGCAGTATCTCCAATGTCCACCACAATTTGCAAATAGAACCCAAATAGCCCAGCACTCAGCATATCCTAAATCTACCTTAATTTCACCTGCTGTCTTTGTGGTATGACTAGCTCAGTTTGCATTTGCTGGCTGGCCAGTGTAAGTAGATCAGTCAAGCACTTCTGTTAAATAAGGTATAAATGTTTCCATTCTATCTATCTTTCTTCTAATGAACATTAGTAGCAGCTCTTTTCTCTCTGGAGGCGTCATTTTCTCTTTCACTGAGTATGAGGACATATATCAGCTGTGAAACCTTAGTACTTTTTGTGGTCACTGATGCTACCAGCTTCCAAGTTACCAGGAGGGGAGCTTGCAAAAGAACCATTTCATAACTCCTGAGGGAAGTGCACAAAAAAAGAGCCAAATTCAAGTTTAAAAAAGTCACATTATCTTTTGACTCTCTTTTGCATTTTTTTTCATAGTGGCTTTAACATAAAATCCATGAACAATTATATAGAAGTAATTCTGATCATTATCTTTTTGAATCCCATGCATTCAGTCTAATGCACAGGGTCCTTAAGTGGTATTGGGTTAAGTATATGATTTTGGGCTGCTAAAAAGTGAGAAACAAACTAAAGCTGAAGAAGAATGAGCCTCTGAATCAATATATCTCATGTGAAGTCACATCATATTCCCTGGATATGTATTCAGGGATGACCCTTTACTCTGTGGCTCAAGTGTATAATAGGTTAGGCCTGCCATTTCCACAGTAGTTTTGCCATCCCTGGATTGAGAGTACAGGGTGTCACTGATGAGCATTTCACTTGTGAAGCTCGTTCTACATTGTCTGTCAATCCAATTAAAATTATGTTTATTCATGAAAATCTGTAGTAGTTTCTGATGTTCTCCCAAGCTTCTAACATTAGTTCAGGAATACCGTAAGATTCTTTATGTTGCCAGCTTCATAACAGTCTGTCTGAATTTCCTTTTAATCACATTTCCTTCTTTCTTTTTTCCCCATATAGGCCCCAGGAGGCCTAATTCAGTGCATTACATCTTCCACAATGACAGCTCTACATCTATGCTTAGCTGAAGAATTGACTCAAAATTAAAAATAAAAACCTCTCCAATCAAAGGACAAAGCTGATAGGTGTATAAATTCACAAAATTTTTTAAAACTCAGAACATATCTCTAATGCAGTTGCTGTCTGTCAGACAGACAGCCATGTCAAAAAACACATTTCTTGTAAAATTTGGTACAAACTGTTTTCAAGAATTACTGTATCTTATTCATCACAACTATTGGTTAGTACAAAGTTTCTTAAAGATTAAAAATTGCATTCTCTGATGCAAAGTAGATTGTTACTAATGGGAATTAAGTATTTTCCCAAGTCTTCATCCTAGCTGATGTTATTAATATTTCTAAAGGTATACCTATGTTCAATGACCTTTTTAGGATAATTCTCTTTCTGAGAGAATTTCAGAGACGAACTGGTTGTTTAGTGTTAACCATTGAGCCACTCAAAGCAAAATTTTGGAGTTAATTTTTTTCATAACGATGATTGTAATTCCAGAGGAATTCTCATGGTGAATGAAGACATATGGGTCTTGTCAGGGCCCCAAGTGCACAGAGAGGCTGCAATTGCTGTGAGAATCCCTGCCTGAGACCTGGACCCACACAGCTTCTGCCCCTGGCCCAAGACCTCCATTTAAGCTCTGTCTTGTCCTTTATTTGAAACTTAAGGTCCTCAATATTGATTGTTAATGAGTGCAAAACTCTGCCAAAACTCTCATTTTTCCATGTGTACTACAAACCTATTCCTTCTCAAGCCCTCTTGCTCAACATCTTGGAGTGGAGTTAATAAAACAAGTTCCCTGTCTAAAGTCTGCAGCTAATTTACTGCTTGATCTAAGTTTCCACAGTAGCATCTGAGAAAACAGAGGTAGGAGTGGTGGGGAAAGCCGTAGGAGTGAAATACACAAGAATATGCTTTCCTAGGAGAATCAAAGGTACTGGATGCTTCCTTATGTTTTAAAAGGTCTTGTGTGGTTTTTCACAACACGTGTCAGGTGATGTTGGTTTTGTTCTGGGGTTAAGACTTTTGTACTGGGGCTATGAATTCTCGTGCTGATCTGTTTGCCATGCACAATTCTGCAAGAAGTGTTGGAGAGCTGTAGAATGGTTTGGGTTGAAAGGGACCTCAGAGATGCTCTCCCCAGTGCTGTGGCCCCTGCCAGCGCCCTGCGGTGCTGCTCGGCAGGGCCAGCAGTGCTGGAGTGTGGCTGCAGGGTGGGAACTGGGCTGTGACTCAGCCTGCTCCCTGCAGTCCTCCTGCCGCAGTTCACTGCCTTTATGGAGACTAGTCATTGGTTTCACTTTCTTTTTGTCAGCAGATAATGATTCTTACTGAATAAACCCACCAGCCATTAACTGGTACTACTTTACTGATGGGTGCTTGAAGAAACAGGACTTAGCTTGAGAAATTTAGATGAAGGAGCTTCTTTCCTCAAGCAAGGACTTTTTCCAGACTAATCCTGCCTCTCTATCAGTACTTGGTGTATACATTGATAGTATTAGAATTTCTGAAGAAGGTCTGTAAGGAATATTTGATATGTGTTTGGTTTCTGTGTTTCTTCATTGTGAACTTTCTCTCTTAGCCTGTTCAGTGACAACAGATGTCAGAGTAGGTTATTAACTGCTGCTTTTAGCTAAGCTCTGCAATTTGACTTCCAAATTGCAAAACAGAGGGTTCTGCAGCCAGAGGCATATTTAGAGTGTAGCAGCAGGTCTCTTCAGTGCAGCACTATCTCCACTGTCACTCACATGATTTCAGTGGTCCTAAATGAAGTTGGCAAAGCATGTGACTTAGTAAATCAACTCTACTGCAGCAAAGCAAATGTGTTAGGCAGGTAGAGACAGGGACATTTGACCCCTTCTCTTGTCTTCCAGACTGGACTGAGATTCAAAATTCCAGACTGTGGAGGTCATAGGCTGTGTTTGTTCACATTAGAATTGGGTCATTGCAGTTTATTTTTATACCTCCTTTTTCTTATCTTGCCCATACTCAGGCTGCTTGTTGAACAAAGCCTGCCTGTGTTACTAGTAGAGTTAGAACCCAGCCTCTGCATAGATCTAATTAAAAAAAAAAAAAAAAAGTCGACAGCTAGAAACCTATATTTTAAAGGATTTAAGTTGTCTGAATGAAAAAAAGATATGCTTTTTCAAATGTTTTTCATTGCTTTGATAGTTGTCTATCATTGAACTTAAGTACAGAGATGCACAAGTCCTTGAAGAAACCTGTATGTAAACACTGCAGATGAAAGCAGTTCTACATTAAAAAAAAATTGTCCGGCTTCTAGGGAATAGTCATCCATTTATAGGTAGTCGAGGTATTCACACTACTTGTCCTAGGTATCTGAGGCCTTCAAGACTGACAATCTACAAAGATAAAGGTACTTTTAATACAAAGTATGTATTTCTAATTTTTTTGAAAATATCATGTCATGACCTTTCCAAACAGTACTAAATAGGGCTCTGATTCTGAACATCTCAGGTATGCTAAAAACAAAGAACAGGATCCTTAGTTACTGCAGACAAGCTATACCCCTTATAATCCTCCCTCTTTTTCTTCTCTTTTTAAAAGATTTTAATGATAATGAAACTAAACAAACATTTCTAAATGTGTGAAATGGATTATCTGCCACTACTACATGTCAAAACCTTCGTTTCAAGGTCACCCGAGTTAAACAAAACTAGGTGGATGAAAAGGAAAGGAATTACTGTCCATGAAGGAGGTGGGAAAAACTTATAAGCAGAGCAGACTTACGAAGTAGAGAAACAGTAATTTATTACTGTATAACTATAGCTTGATAAACAACTACTGGACATGGACTGAACTGCACAGTTTGCCCGTGTTTTAAGGTCTAAGTACTTCAATTGCAAGAATCGATGCAACTTTTTTAACATTTAATGGCTTTGTGCAAACTTTTTCACTATTTCAGTGTCTAGGATGTGAGGAGTCTTCACAAACCATGATGATGATACAGCAACAGTAACAGCATGGCTTTTACAAATGTTTCTAAAACATTAGTGACAGACTTAATGCTGCATGACAGCTCTGTAACAGGGAGTAACATGCTTATATCATGTCAGCTCCTGTCTGAGATAGAATTTACTGGTGGATTTGAGTCTTGCTGTAAGTTATTACAGAGGAGCAAGGCATCATGCTTAAGTATATAGTGACAATACAATGAATATGCACAAAGCACCTGCTTTTGTGGTTTTGTTTTTATTACTTGTTTTACATTTGAATTTTGTCAGGAGCTCACTATTCATCCATGCAGGCCTTTGCTTGACCTCCTGCCTATCAGCTGGAAGGATCCTTGAAAAGCAACTAGATTTTTTAGACTTCTTATTTCTCTAGGACTATCTTATGGGATTCTTCCAAGTAATGCCCTGAAGAGGCCTGAAAGTCGGGGCTGTGATTCTGTTTATTGGATTTGTTTCCCTCTCTCAGGGTCCTGAACTCCACAATGTCATGTGGAGTCACTGCAGCCAAAGCTACCCTGTCTGTTCCTTATTTGCCCTTGTTAGGGAGTGGCCACCAATGCCCTCCAGAAACCTCCTGGATTGGTTGTGCTCTGCTCTGTTGTCTGTTTATCAGATAACTGATGGTCCAAGTCATTCCTGATGAATAATTGCAAATGTGAAAGCACTTCTGTTGTCTGAAGAGACCTCATTGATCAGAGAGTCTGTAGGAGACACCCACCAAACATTGTCTATCCCGACCTCTCCTTTCATCCCAGTCCATAAGTTTTCAACTATGTCATTGTCCATCCCAGGGCAGAGTTCTGGGCATCCCTATTGCTCTCACACATAAAGGGCTGTTCCCTCTCCTTGCCCTCATGAGTCTGTCCATCCTAAAAAGCCTACATCCACCCATGACAGCTCTCCAGTCATGTGAGCTATCCTACCATGCTCCTTCCCCCTGTCCATTCCCTGTGCTGTGGATGTTAGTTCAGGAACTGAAGAGGCACTCAGCTCTGCTGATGTAAAAAAAAGGTATCAAATAATTTCCTGTCATATTTTCCCTCTCATCAGTTCCTTCTTTCCCCTTTCTGCCTTGTTTTGGAGGTCTGCCTTATGCCTCTCCTCAAGCAATTTTTGCTTACCAAACCTGATCTACCACTTCTCCACTTGCAAGCTGATCAGTTGGTTGCAAAAGGGGTGGGGAGGGGAGGTAAAATGGCTTAATCTTGTTGGCTGTTCCTTTATAGGTGGCTACTAATTTAGCTTTATCCTCTCTACTCAATCATAGATTTCTTCACAGGTCGTAGGATTTGAAATCTTATTTCCAGTTTGATTTGTAGGGAACAATGCATTAAAATCTTACTGGGAACAGGCTTCCAGACTTGTGAACATATGGCATGATTTGGTCAACCACATTGTATCAGAATACTAGCGCAAAAAGAGTACGTAATAAGATTGTTCTGCATTAAAGGACTGACAGGTGTTAGTGTCAGGGAAGGTATTAAAGGGGTCTAACTTCCATCTCCCTTTCTGCCACAGACTGCATGATATGCATCTTTTATATACTTCTTGTTGTATCTCTAAGAGGGAGATTTTTAAAAAATATCTGTGTAAACTGCTCTGGGAAATCAGATTACACAAACCATCAGTGTCTGGAGAAGTATTCAAAGGAGTGGTCAATGACCACCTGCAGTATTCACTGCTGTCCTCAGCTGTCACAGCTGCCTTAATGCAGAGACTACTTTTCTACAGGGCAACAGAGGACTTGTCAGCACTTTCAAGTTGCTTGTTGGGATGGAATGAACTTTCCTCATAGCAGCACTGTAGGGCTGAGGCTTGTCTGTGTAGCCCAAGCAGTGTTGATAACACACCGGTGTTTTGGCTATTGCAGTGCGATGCTTGCCCAGCATCAAGGCTGTCCCTTCATCCTCCCACCCCTGCCAAAGGCCAGCAGGCTGGGGGTGGGCAGGGGGTTGGGAGGCTGGGAGAGCAGTCCCACACTCACCACAGGGATTTGCCAGACTATCTGATATCATGTCCAGCAATAAAGCGTAAGGGTGGGGCTGTGGGGAAGGTGGAAATGGGCAACTTCTTTTTAAGGTATTTGTCTTCTGAAGCAGCTGCCATAAGTACTGAGGCTCTGCTTCCCAGAAAATGGCTGGACAATGCCTGCTGATAAGAAGTGGAGAATAAATCTTTCTCTTTCTTTTGGTATTTGTTTTCCTTCTATGTCCAGCCTTTGCTTCTTTCATTAAAGTGCCTTTATCTTGACCCATGAGCTTTCCATCTTCTTTTCTCCCCACCTTGATGAGGAGGGGAGCTGAGAGAGCAGCTTGGTGGGCACCTGGCAGTCAGGCAAGGTCAGCTCACCACACTTACTTAGCATAGTTAATAATAGTTGAAATACAAATAAAAAAATAAAATTCAGAATTCTTGCAGCAGGTATAGGAGGCAGTAGATATATATTTGCTTTAAAATGCACCTAGGAGGAAACCAACCAGCTAATGAATTTGTTGAGACTTGCTAGTACACAGGCAGTCCCAACAGGCTGAAAGTGACTGCCGAATGAAAAATTGGCACCCTGGTTTCAATAATACCTGCTCAGATTATTGATCACCATTAACAGGGTGAGAATAACATGTGCCAGTAATGATCTCTAGTGCCTTACTGATTTTTAAATGGATTTATATCAGTCAAGAAATTAGGCTCATCATCAGATTCCATTTGTAATCTATATCAAATGTCTACTTCCTTTGCCAGTGTTCAAAGACTATGCTGACTTCTGGTACCTGGGTCCTGAATATTGTAATAGTAAAGCTGTCTATCTTGAATATAAATGTAACCAATATTAACATCAAGGATTTAACTCTAGGTGGCAGTTTATTCCGTATTTTTTTTTAAATGCAGTCTTTGCAGAAGCATAGTGATCGGCACCCTTTTGTAAATGCAGCATTGTGAATGCTGAAAGAGAAAACAAATAAAGCTGTGGTGACATTTATTCTGATTTTTAAATATATTTCTTCCTATAACCATGTCACTTACCAAATGGATTTTAGAGGGTATGACTAGAATTTTACTTTCCTGAATTATTAGTCTTTTCTGTAATTCTGAGATGGCCGGGAATCTGGCTCTAAAACACTTCTGCAACACCTCTGTGATTCTTCTTTTACCATATTTTTGGCCAAACCAGTCAGTAACTACTAAATAAATAGTCTCTAGTAGTCTTGCTACTGCTGTTTCAGTAGTTTGATGTTGATTGCTTCAATGAGTAGTCTGCACTCTTTTTTCAGCCCCTGGCTGCATTACTTACTGTTGAAGGTTCTGATGTTCAGGATATGCAGGACCATAAAATAATTCAGGCTGGAAAGGAAGAGCCCTGGTCCTAGCTTCTGCTCAAGGCATGGTCTGCTGGGAGTCAGGCCAGGTTACTCTGCTCTCTGCAGAGAAGTTAATTTTGCAGACTGATGACTTCGGTGTTCAGTTACACATGCAAAGAAAGCCAAGGGAAAGGAATGTCCATCCTTCGTTTCTATAGGAAGTAATTACTGAGACTGGCAGTATAACTCATAACGGAGAGACTCAGTGGATACTTTTGGCTGTTATGTGTTAGGAAAACTGAACAGATTTCCTTTTCATCCTACATAGAGCTATATGAAGAATTTTAATAGTGGTCTCAAATGACATACCGTGACATTTCAGGCATATATTTGAAATACAGCAATGATCAAGAACTGTGATTTTCAGTTGGAAAATCTAAAATTTAAAATTCCAGCAGTTATCGTTGATGGACTAAACTCTGGTTTAGTAAATAGGAAGGCAAGAAATACAATTAAAAGAAAATTTTCAAAGTTAGGCAGAAGAGTATTAATTTGGTATATTTTGAAAGTAGAACCCACAGAAGAAATTAAAATTTTCAAGAAAGAAACTGAGGTATAAGCTTTTTTTTTCTGTTTTTTTTTTTTAAGGGTTTTTTTTTTCTTTTAATTGATTCAATAGCAAACAATCCCATCCTGCTGTAACTGGTGCCAGTGACAAAACATTCTGTGACTTCAGCTGTGGCCACATCAGACTCACTAACTCCAGCACCATTAACTGAGGTGGGAACACTATACTCTACCCAACCAACATGCAGGGTTTACCATAGGTCATCTGTTTGGTTTAAACTGGGAAAATCCCTCGCTTAGCCTGAAATTATATATAATTTTTTTCTGCCTTAAAATCCCTGTGGGAAAGTAATTCAGGCTTAATATGCTTTGGGTGTTGTTTAGTATTTCTAAAATTAGCTACATATCCCAAAGCTAAATATTGCTTTCAAAAGTGACTAAATATTTAGGGGTTAGGGGTGAGTCTAAGGAACTATGTCACTGTATGCATTGCAGCTGATCCAAGCCTGCTGTATAACATGGGTCTTGCTGATAAGACTGAGAGTTTTTAATTTTTAATTTAAATAGATTTAGAAAGATAATTTGAGATTTTGGGTAGCTATACCTATTTCAAAATGCAGTGTTGCATATTCATAGATATACAATCCCAAGCTCGTCTCTAATTGAGATGAGTGTGATTACTAAGGAATATAATAGACTGCTGCAAGTGATTATGGGAAGTAGTCCCAAAAATTTGCTTCATTTTAAGAGTCAGAAACTCTCTGTGGATGACCACTGTAATCCATGCAGACAGTCTAAGTTTTTTAAATGAAGTAAGGGAATTTTAACTTTTCAGAGTAATATAAGTTTCCATTTTAAATATTAGAGTATTTGAAGGCATATTAGACTGTACACAATCTATCTGGAATAGAGAGACATGGGCATCAAACTGGCATGTAGGGTGCCTAAAATCTAACCTAGTTTCTAGTGTTTATGTAACTCTTGGTAAGATGCCTAAAACAAGCTCTAACAAGCCTAAAACAACCTTTCATAAAATTATATTTATAGAGAAGTTAAGGCATCCAGAGCTGGTTTTGTTTAAGGCACTCTCATTTTAAAGCATTCAGTTGTAGGTCAAAACCACTCTAAGAATTAATATTAATTAAAATTATCTTGACTTATCATTACTATGACTCATCAAAACAGTGTCAAAATCTTTTGATTTAACTGCTGAAATTGCAATATTTCTATTACTACATGAAAAACAGAGAGAAATTATCTTTTAAAAGAAGCCAACCAGGAAAGGTACAAATTTCCATGGAAAAACAAATTGCTTTAAAATAACTCAGTAGTTAATTTTATGCTCTTCTGCAGTTTAAACTTTCATGCTTATTCCCTACCTCTCATATTTTGTTAACTCCCTGAATTCATACTACTACAGAAGCATGTTAGAAACTTGTCATCGATAACCAGAAATAAACAGTCAGAAAGGTAAACTGAGCTCAAGTCAACAGAACAAGTATCCATCTTTCTCTCATTCTCCCCTTGTGCTAAACACATTTGTTATAGCTACCACTGTACCTTTTCCAATGCTGCAGAATTCCTCCAGAGTTGCACATCTTCAAGTAGGTTTCCAAATGTGCTAATAGGAAGCTTCATTCTTTGAGAAGATTCATTTTCCATGTCTCTGAATGAAATTTAGAAAAAAAAAAAAATAGTCTGTATTCTAAAAGAACAAATGAGGTTTATAACATGAAACAGCTTTCTCTGCTCTCCTTTAAACATCAGTATAGAAACACTATGCTGTGTTATCTTCTGTACAGATCACTGCTCTTAGGCTATCCATTGCATGTAATCCTGTGTTCTCTGTTATGAAAATAGGAAACTGAGACCTTACCTGCCTATTAGTTGAAATTATGACAAGTTTTATTTTGACAGAATAGTTTTGTGCATTGATTCTCCATTTTTTTGGTTGTGTCTATGATTGACTAACCATTTGTACTTATATGTGCTAAGAAATTATTTTCCTTTAAAGTTGAAGCTCTTAACAGGTCTCAGGGTTATTTTAAAGATATGAAAATTTCTTATACATGAAAATTCAAAGATCTTTGATTCCAAAATATTCCTTTTGAATGATAAAAAATATTTGAAATGTGAGAGTATTCAGCTGTTTCAATAAAGATGGACCTAAGTATTTCTTGTTTTACATACAGAATACAGAGAGAGGTGGAAATGGCTCTCTGAAGCAGTGGGAGTTACCGGAGGAACACAGGCCTGAAAATGAGAAAAATCCCAATCAAAATGCAGTTGTTTACAGAAAAGCAAAAGTGGATTCCCAAAAGAGAGGAATCTGTGCTTTGAATTGGGCTGCCGCAATATATCACAAATAGAGGTAATTAACAAAAAAACAGTATCTGAGCTAATTCAAGTATTAGTTATGGAAACATTTTGACTCACTTTAAAAAGTGACTAATCTTTTTTTTTGGAATTATGCATTTGCTGGTGTTCTCTAATATTTCAGGAGCTGCTCGGTTACCATCAGCATCCAAACCTTTTTGAATTCTGTAGCAGTTGGCTACTTAGGTCTTCTGAAAATTTCAACCTTAAATCAATATCTCAATGATATAAAGGAAAGTTATTTTTCTGTAATAAAGCAAGTATTGTAACAGTGCTTCTGGCAGCATTATGAAGAGGAATGGATGCAACCTTGGGAGGTGATCTAATCAATCCATCTGAACAGAACAGGAATATTGTGCCAGGTCTCCTGCAGTCTCTATTGTTGCTAATTGATTCTAGTGTGATGTTTGGCTTTTTCATAGCAGCATGAAACTGCTAACTCATGCTCGCTTTCTGATAGGATCTAACTCTTAGCTCTTGTTTCAAATTACCTTAACTGAAACGCTGTATTTTTGCACTCTTCTTGCCCAAGCATAGCATTTTTACTTTTGTAATTGTATTTCATCTTTTTTTTTTTCATGTTTCTCCGCTAATCTCTCAATAGGAATTTGAGTTCTGATCTTCTGCTTCAGTATACCTATGGTTTCTTTGGACACTCTCTAACAGTTTAATGTCTTTTTGTGATGCCCAAAACTGCCCCCCAGCACTCGAGGTGAGGCTGCCCCAGCCCAGAGCAGATTGGGACAATCCCCTCCCTTGCCCAGCTGGCCATGCTGTGCCTGATGCCCCTCAGGACAGAGTTGGCCCTCCTGGCTGCCAGGCCACTGCTGGCTCATGTTCAACTTGCCACTGATGATGACCCCCAGGTCCCATTCTGCAGAGCTGCTCTGCAGCATCTCATTCCCCAAACTGTCTGTACATCCAGAGTTGCCCTGTCTCAGTTGCAGAATCTGGTGCTTGCCCTTCATATGGTTTGTGTGGAGCATTCCCCACCCAATTCAATTTACTTATTTAAAAAGCCTTAGCCACAAGAACTGAACTGCTTGCTTATTCCTCACAGTATCACTTATTCATGTGTGTGAAATACAATCTTTAGATAGATCTAATGTCTTGTGGAAAATGCACATTGGATTACTGCACAGTGTTGCTACATTTGTGTAGTGTTCATTTCAGAATGGGTTTTACTTTAGGTAAACTTGCCTATCCTGAGTTATTTTGTTCATGGAGCTGAACATTACAGAAGAAGCCTTCTGAGAAAACAACAATGAACAGTACCATTTAGGCAAATGGTTAATTTTATCTTTGTTTTGCGAAGTCACAATTCATTGTCCTTCTTGATGGTGCAAAACTAATTGGCTTTTATCACAGTTACATTACCTCCAAAGGCACATAAAATTAATGCAAAATAAACATCACCATGATCAAAGACGGACTGATTAAAAAGGAAATAGATTCACATGAAGCTGCTGTTGAAACCTACAACAGACTGTCTCAGAATTATAAATGAAAAAGTTTTTCAGGTTATAAGCTATGGCTCCAGTTTATTATTTTGCATTTGCTTTAACCTTGGAACACCCTTAATACATCTACTCTGCAGTGATTGATATGACTGATGAAAATAAGCTATGGAAGAGCAATGTTATATTTCATGACTAATTACTTTATCAGGTTACTTGTTTACAGCTTTTAAAATGTTTTTGTTCATATAAATAAATCAAAGCCTGTTGAGCTCTGTGTTGTATGTGAAACACGATCATATCTGACTATGATACTTCCAAGGGGAGTCTGTCACTTCCAAGAAATTATACTTTGAACTGCAAGATCTCCAGCCTTTTATTTTCCTCCATTCAGTCCCTCTTATATTTGCTGTGTTTGCAGGAAGATCCTGTTTGAATATGTGAGTAATGTAATTTCTCTCCTCAGAGTTCACATTGGAACAAATCTGTAAATTAAATTCCTTCTAAAAAATCTCAGATAACTTTGGCAGTTGCTATTGAGTCTGAATGAAAGAAGGCTTATTAGGCATGACCACTGAGGAGTCAGGATCATCATTTGACTTTTTAAATTCAAAAATCAAAATGCCAGTGACTATGTAATCCCAGTCTTCAAAGAAGAGTGCAGAAATGTTCTTGGAAAGACAGACATTTCAGCTTGAAGGAAATAAGCTATATTTAATCAAAAGTGGTAGTTTTATGTGAAGCTAGTAAAATTCTAGAAAAGTTGATGGGAGTTGTATTTGAAGACTTGACAGTCACTCTGTACAGGATAATTGATTTTAGAAAATATTATTCTTAATTAAATTGAATGGCTTAGCGACTGTTATTGGGGAAAATATTGAAGAGTTATTAAAACCCACACAGAAGTAGGATAAGTTCAGAAATCATTGTGGTCTACAAATTCATACACTGACACTTAACAACCAGACAAAGATGTAGGAGACTACAGTAAAGAGGAAAGAAATGAATTATTCCTCACATGCCCTGGTGCTTGTACAAGGAGCCTGGAACTTAAACTGTAAGAGAGGGTGCTCCTATGAACGTACTCATTCCTGGAGAACAGGGGAAAGGGCTTCTCTTCAAAATAATTCTGGAGAAGGCAAAGCCTTATGACTTTCATCACAGAGGATCCAAACAGGACATGTTGTTATCCAGTAAAGAATATATTGGAGATGATAGGCTTAATTAGATGCACCTGTATTTAATATTTCCTATAATATTTAATATGTGTGATATTAAATACCTCAAAGAGAATGTGTTAGGGCTTTGATGTGGGTGCCTTAATGAATCCAAAACATTAGGCAAAATGGGGATTCGGAGCCTCCATTACATGTGTGACTGTAGGGTGCAATAGGAAGACAGAATCTGGGAATGAAGAAGTTACACAAGAAATTCAAATATCCATATGCAATTTTCCAGAAGAACTGCCTGTAATTATTTTAGGTGAATCCTGTTTATTTTATATGCAGTATTTCATTTCCAATGCTTCAAACCATGACTGAGGTATGCAGTTTTTATGTTGTTTTATCAACAGCTTTGTCTATTTTCATATAACAAGGTAGGTGGGTTATGTTGCCATCAGTAAACTAATTGGATTCTGTATTGTCAAAGACAGAATTAATATATAAATTGTGTGCAGGCAATCTGGACACAACTAAATTGTAGGGGTTATGCTTTCTAAGCTGATGGTCTGCACAGCATTCACTCATAGTTCCCGGAAACTCAGCATAGAGGCTATATGGTCAGATAGTGGCTTTGAGGTTTGTTTGGTTTTTGGTTTTGTTTTTGTTTTTTCCTTTTGCTAGGCAAAAATAATTGTTCCTTTTGTAGGTAACAGTGAGTCACCAAACTGCCTCAGCCCTTCTGCAAAGCAGCAGCAGAGAAAGTTTAAATTAGGCAAGGCCACTCTTGTGGTAAGGATTACTAAGTACTAAAATAGATGTCATGGGAGGTTGTGTAATCATCTCCTTTAGAGGTTTTTGAGAGCAAAGATAAAGTAAAATCTCTCTCAAGTCTGACAAGGCACAGCTGATCTATTTTTCTGTGATACCTAGTTTATTTTCTAAAATCCAGCATATACAGCATTTTATAGAAAATAAAACACCTTACATTTAATATTGGTGACATGGGGCATTCAAAATACTCACTTCCAGTTTATTGCCTTTCCCATAAAACCCTGAGCATGTGATAAAGATGAACTGAACTCTTGTATCCATTTAACTATTTTTCAAATAAATAGTTTAATCTTAGAAACACTGCAGAACAGAATTAATTTGTTGCCTGTGTATTTGTATAGTCATCTTTTTATAGTCACAGAACATGAACATCACTGTCTTTAAGAACAATAAACAACCACAGCTGCATTCCCTACAGTTGAATTAGTAAATAGAAGGTAAAACTTCTCAAACAGCATCTAAGTCATTCTGTAATGAGGGAATTAATGTGGAACAAACATAATTGAGAAACATAGCCATTTGAGAGAAATATGTTTTCACCTAAGTGCTTGTTAATCTATTATTGGCCCATTCCGAATCTGAAAATATTGTTGTTGTCTTTTTGACATATTTCCCAGTTCTTTTGCTCTTCTACAGCACATTTGTAAGGATTAGAGAGCAAGCCTTTTGCTCCCTTTCCATCAAGATCAGCTCTTTATCTCACATAGAGAAGCTTTCTTGCAAGAACATTCAGCTGAGGCCTCTGACAAGCACCAAAACAGACCTTCCTATAGCCCTCCTAACAGGCAGCTGAAGGCAGGTCCTCTGTGCTCCTCTTGTGGCCATTAGCCTGCTGGCACCATTTCACCTAAAGTTAGCATCTTTGTATCATAGCAACACAAGAGAATGCAAAGCATGAATAATACAGCGGTGTTTTGTTGCAAAGAATAATTGGAGAATTCCTGAATTGACTTTCATGTTTGAATGATTCCTATGTACAAATTCATGAAGCAAGTTTCCCATCAGATACAGAAATAATGGCATTCCAGCATTAAGCCAGCTTGTAGATGAGAAAAACGGCCTCTTTTTTTCTTAAAATGTATGGCTATGTCACCTGCTCTTCAGTCACTCAAGGAGAAACAAGTTCCACAATGTTATTGTGATGAGGGCAGGTCAGCTGGTTATTTTTAGCTTGAGCAAACTCCCACAAGGGGAAACTTCTTTACCTACAGCTTATTAGCATTCAGAGCTGCACAACTCCATCCATTTGAGCATCAAAACAGCTATTTTAGTCTTATTTTTACAACCAAATGCTTGCTGTTCAGTATTAAGAAAAAGGTGACTCAGAAAAAACCAGCATAATATGTTTCTGATCTCAAAAGCAAAATGCAAAGACAGATTACTAAAGTCTCTGGCAATGGAGTAATTAGCACATAAACATAAGGACAGCTACCACCAGACGTTAATGACTATAGCCATTAAAACTCCCCTGGAGTAGGGAATGGAATTTTCACAGCATTTTTTTAAGGTTTCTCTTCATTTTTTAATATCTACGTAGTTAAAATTCTGATGGAAGCTTGCATTTATGTTCAAACCCCTTTATTTAGGTCTAGTGAGGATGACATTTTAAGATAGGCTAGACCTTTTCTATTGTGCTCCTTGACCTGGCTGCATAGGTTCACAGACCTAAGAGTTTATCTTTCTGCTTTGCTAACTAGACACAGGTACCCCAGGGGGAATTCCAAATTAGCATCTGGAAAGGTTTGGAAGTATGATCTACATTTTAATACTAACTGCATACGTATAAAAATTCAGGTGTGGGAATGTTCTCAGAAGGAACCTCTCAAAAACTCCTGCTCGCTGTCATCTCCTGGATGTATTCCCAATGCAAGGTTGGATACTGTCTGATTTAGTAGACATATACAAGGAATCATAAAAACAAAAAGACAGAGTGAACAACCAACGCTTTGTTTAATTACAACACTGCACTGGTGTTATAGTTGATTAGAAACATAAACTTCAGTCAGATTTTTAGGTTGTTCATTGTTTACCAGTAGAGAGCAGAACTTTCTTTTCCTCCTTCAAAAAGAAAGGCAATTTACTTAAGATTCCTAAAATATCACCTCTTTTTGAAAATTCTTTTCAATTCTCCTTATAGATATTTGTTGATAATACTTCTGACCATAAATTCCAACTGTTTGAAACCTGACATCAAAGGGGCTCTGCCACTCACTTTGAATTTGCTGAAAATTCTGAGCATTCCATTTATCACAGTCATCTTGAGGTCCTAGGTGATTCTTTCTCACCCTCATCCCACAGAAAATACTTCCATTCCCTCCTCCCATACTAGGATTTCTCTTTTCCAACTTCCCTCCACCACTTTTTCTTTTTTAGGTCATTCAGGATGCCAGTGTTTACAAGCTGCATAATACAGATCAATAGAGAGAGGATGAAACAATAGTTTCTCTGGAAGAGATTACTAGCTGGCAAAACCTGAGACATCCCTCTGTTTTCAGCTGCAAATGCATTTGGAGCTGCTGGAAATCTGATCACAATGTCAGTATCTAAAGCTGTCCTTTATTTCTAATATTTTCTCCTCCAGTTTCCATTGACCCTGGTAGCCACTCAGGGGCAGAACTCAAAAGTTCTGTTGCATTATGCACAACAGAGGAATCAGAGCATATAGGTAGGAGACTGGCTTTGCTAAGCAAACAACATCACTGCAACACAAGAACGTTGAGGAGTTCTCAACACATAAGGGATATATAATCTGAGACAAAAGAAAGAAGCCCCACCCAACACCCTCATTATTAATTGCTTCAACTGAGTCTGAGATATTAACTTTAAGCAAATCTAAATGAACCAGAAGTAGTAGTTTTCTATGCCCACATAAATAGATCAGATAAACAGATAGACCTGAATCAGTTACTTACTTTCTTCCTGAAATAAGTTTTCTATTTTTTAAGGATACTCCTAAGAAAATGTACTGGCTGTTAGTATCCCAGTGTAAACTCATAAAAGCTGATAGAGGCATCAATTGGTTTTCTTCCTTTAAGCATCTTTTGATGTCTTATCAAATGCCTCGCTGCATTTGTGCATGTTGGAGATGTTGGACTGTCCTTTCCAGTCACATTTAAGGAAATGCATTTGCCTAATAGCAGTTAATAGTTTGTGAGGCTTTTCCTGTTTCTAAACTGACTCTCTGGTGTCAGATTATTATTTTATGAAACGGAGCTTTAGATTGACTGCACAGTGTGGCCATCCCACCTCTCATTCAGGATTGTAGTGTGGCATCGCTGTGGACACCCGTGATGGCCAATTAACTGTGTAAGAAGGAACCAGTAATGGTTGTGATTTGAGAGTAAGAGATCCTTGACTGGCAGTTACAGAATATAATGTGTAGGAGTCTTGCAATTAGAATGGAACAGTTGGAGAAAGTTACTCAATGCAAGCTTGTGCTCTTTCTTGTCCAGCAAATCTTTTTCTTTTGGCTTCCAAATCCATTTCTTAGACAAACTCCGGTCAGGAGGAAATGTTTAGCACATTATTGACCCCTCTAGCTAAAAGAGGAAGAGTTTACCATGCTCTTCCTCAAAAGCCCATGACTGCACAGTACAGATGTGCCAGGTGACAAACAGTTCTCACCAACAGTGCACCTGGCAAGGGCAGGCCAGGCAAGCACGAGCAGGTCAGGACTGGGGATCCCCAGGACTTTGCATGCAGCCCTGCTGCCATGTCTCCACTGCAGCCACCATGTATGAAAAAGTACCAGTTCCAGTAACCACACTCTCCAAAGCACAGATTGTTGTTGAATTTTGTCAATGTTCCTGTTAATAAAATTTGATTGCTGGATTGTTTTCGGTAAATAAACAGAGAAAAACCATGTATGCTGCCAGAGCGAGTTGAAACAATACTGCTGGGGAGTGTTCGCTGTAGCAGCAGGGAGTTTTAGTGCTCAGTACTTCAAGAAAGTACAATTAAGTCATAGGCCTGGTAACAGCTCATGTACTACTGATCCATCAGGGCAGTTAATTGGTTATGCATTGGTTGCAATCCTGTTAATGCCCAAGAGACAGGTCTCATTTCCCTCATCCAAAATGTTCTTTCAATTCTCAGGCCAACAGTTCCCATCACAGGATGGGGGCATATCATCAACAGCTCCTATCTCTGTCTTGTACAAATGTTTATGGTCATATTAGGATGACTATATGCACAGATTAATACTATATAAAATTTATCCAGAGTAACAGAATGGCAAATACTGGGGTACTCTTCCCCCTTTTTGACCTCGGTTCCTGTTGTGATATTCAGGAGAGTGCTTATCAAAACCAGCTTGACATTCAGAAATTTTCAGTGGTGTCAGTAAACATCCTTTCTGTTAAATTGCTATTGGTTTCCTCAAGCTAATAATTTCTTTAGTCTGAAAAGTTCTAACTCCTGTCACTGGAAAAAAACTGAAAAGAAAAAAGGAAGAAAAAAAATTCCTTAAATCTGACTTGCAAGCCCTAATGAGAAACAAAAAAAATAAAAAATCTGTCATCTCATTCAGAAGAAAGAAAAAATGCTCGCTTTTTTAAAGCGAAATAAATGCTTTCTCTAAACATGATCGCAGTTGACAAAATGCTGGATGTTTAGGTGGCAATTATAGCCCTTTCAGAGACTGTCAAATCTTGTCACAACACATGTTATAAATGAGGACAGATTTAGACATCCTTTCTGACAGTTATGTGTAGGATGTGGATGGTTGGCAGTTAAATTTCAAATGCAGGGAAATTTTCCTTCCAATAAATCTTTGCTTGTTTATTAAGAGGGAGTTGCCGTGCACTGAATCTTGTATCTACCATGTGCAGCTTTTCATCCTTACAGCTTTTGACATTTCACTTTAACTTTCTTTGTGACAGCCATCTGAACATTGTTTTAGGTAGAAAGTAACCTACGGTGCTCTGGAGATGTAAGAATTCTTTTGGTGTTTTCATACTGAGATGAGAGTAAGAAATGTGTCGTATTATACACGGATGGATAGATAGCAAGAAAGCAAATAACTGAGATTGCAACAATGCTGATTGAAGGGAGCAGCTTCATGATGCACATAGAAAATGGGATAATGCACTAGCCCACATTCATCATGTGAGATGTGCAAAATGTTGATGAAGTATTAGTAGTAATACTGTGCATCACAAAGCACAATTCATGTGGTGATAAACTACTTTGTGTGTCATTAAAGGCCAGACCTGAGGTGGATTTCAAAATGTTTTTGATGTTAAGAGAACAAACAGCATGGGGAAAAGAGTGGTAAGAGAAATCATATTGCCATGGGCAAGAATCCAGGCTGGGTCAGACAGAACTTTTTCGGCAGCTCTGAGGTGAGCGTGCTGGAGCAGCCTCAATGTTGCAAGGAGTGCAGCATCAGCCTTGTCACCTGCGACTGCCTAAATCTGCTAACCAGCACAGATAGTGAAAAGCTTTGCATTCACCCTTTCTGCAAAGGCTGATAAAGAGATGAGAAAGAGAGAGGCAACATCTCCCAGTTAGGTGATGTCCAGCACACATTGCACTGTATACACTTAATGGAGAGAAGGCAGCTATAGCTCCTTTAGTACCTGCTCCAAATGCCAATAATCCCTTCAAGCTCCCAGAAGCATCTCCTGGAAGAAACTGGTAAGAGGAAAAAAAATCTGCTTATCCATTTTGTAGTCCTTTCTCATTGGAATTTGACATATTATAGACTAACTTTTATGAATGGTGGTGTAAAAAACCCCAGTGAATTAGGTAAGTGTAAAGCTAACATTTCATAGAGAGAGGAAGAGATGTAATCTATGATATCAGGACCTTGTGATTCTCTTATTTAGCTGTAGTAGCAGTTTAGCATAAGACAGTTACTCACGTGCAAACTGTTAAGCAGATCTATGAGTTGTTTGCTGGACCAGGACCAAAGTGCTCATTGCGTTGGAGGATGGAACCCATAAACTGGAACACTGTGGGCAGCCATACCTTTTGCAGAGCTGAAGTTTTAGCACTTTCTATTTTCATAAGAGTGACAGTGTTATGTAACTAGCATATAGATGAACTTGTGTTCATTCCTAAAGATCATAAAATATTCAAGAATATTTGTGAGATTCTATCTTGAGTAATACAGCTTAAGCCCTTGAATTCTGAATGGGTAGCTCTCCTGTTTTTGTCTGGTTACAGACCATTCACTTAGCCTTAATGACATGCATTCAAATAAATGCTTGCTATTTCACAAATGTGAAAATAAATTTACTGTTTCTGTGCTCCAAGACATCAGCATTTATTGCCTCATTTGGGAAAACAACAGAGTTATTTGGTTCATTTATACTCTATTCAAATACTGCTTTGAGAACAGGGACCATCATCTTGTATCTCAGAGCTCTTCATGAATAGGGCTATATATTCCCAGGTATCTTCCCTTCTACTCACTTGTATGAAAAAATCTTAGGGGGTAAAAGATTACAGGATGTCTCAGGTATGCATAATTAATTTGCCCATAAACTACTGAAATGTAACATGTCAAGATTTTTTTTATTTGTTCAGTTCCTTACTCAGCTGAGCTTGTATGTCTCTTGACTTAATGGGTTAATTTACTGTATCTGAATAAATTCTACCTGACTATGTGTGAATAAATTATAGTGTCTCTTCTTCATAATTGTTTAACCCATGAATCCTGGTTGGCAATAAAATACTGGAAAATGTTTGTCTGTTTGAGAAATATTTCTGTCTCTTTGTAAGGACATGCCATATTTGAATGTATGCATTCAGAAATAAAAATAGGAGAATTAGCTACTTCAGAAGTAATCTTCGCATTATTGGATTGCTACGGGAGTACACTATCTCATTTTACAGCTTTAGGCAGTAATTCTGATTGTTATGAAGCTTATCAGAAATTAGAAGCACCAACAATTTCAACTCTTTTTAGTGTCAGTAAACTAATCTTTAGGATTAAAATTGTTTGAGATTTGTCAGAGTTGTTCTCCTATATATACCCACATATTTCTAATTAGAGTAAAAAATAAGGAAAAGATATCCCATCAGGATAAAATAACCAACATGTTCTCAGATAATGTCTATAAGGGAGCCATTGACTGGACCTAGGAAAAATTAAAATGCAATAACAAAACATTCATGTTTAGATGGAAGCACCTTAAGGCTCCTTTCAATAAATGGCTTTTCTTCAAGGCAAATAGATCTTTCACTGCTGAGAGATATAGGTAATTCTGTACTATACCTGTTCAAAATCCTGACCTCCAAATTCTTACATTAAAGACCCACATATGCCAGTTAATGGCACTGCTGTTGATGCTGAGGAGGGAAAAGGATATTGTGCCATTCTGTCACTATGTCTGCTCTGAGTGTCACAGAGGCCACATGGATCAGGAGGATCATCTCTTGAATGAGAGGCAAAAACAACTCATGGGTACAAATTCCTTGAAGTTAGTGCTACCATAATTAAATACACATGTGTGGCAGTCCTGTTCCATTTTCAGGCTGCTGGAGGCACTACCAAGCCTTACTGACTCTGCTTTCCCTCCCCTTCTGAGTCCCTTAACCCATGAGGTAATTGCATGTTGTGCTGTGCTGCCACAGCCCTGCCATCACTGACTCCACTCCCCTCAGCTTCATCCCCAGGAGACTGCACTCCAGGGAGACCTTGGCCTGGTCCATGAGGTGCCCTCCATTATGCAAAGAAATCTGAAAGGTGAAGAGTCAGCAGCATGAGGAATCCCATCTGGTCTCTGTCAAGCTCTACGTGAACTGCATGATGAAACCAGAGAAAAAATGATGTGAGCAAAAGTCACTATATTTGATTGACATCAGACAAAAAACCACGTAACTGTAGATTTGGGTGCTCAGTTTTCTGTTCCTGTATTTGAAAGGATTTGGTATAAATCACTAGACTATCATTCTGTATTGAAGAAATGACTGGATATCTCCTCCCCCTCCAGCTGCTGACAGCTGGAATTTGAAAGCTGCTTCTCAGCCTACCATTCAAAACTACCTGCAATTGCAGGTAATCTGCTTCTGCATCATTGGCCAAAGCACTGGCCCAAACTTCCACAGGATGTAAGATATTGTAAGATATTCATGCCCAGTATACAATCAAATCCTAATGAGTTGCTGCTTAGCTTTCTGCAAGATTTGGGGAAAAATGTAGCATCCATTCCTTATATGAATGGTGTACTGGGAAAGGCCAACAACTTAAACTTAACATGATGCTGCTAGGTGATTTCAGGTAAAGAGCAATAGAGAAAACACCAGAAAATATAGTTGGGATGATTTGGTTTGGACAGAGCAAAGGGAAAAAAGCAAATTCTTTGGACTTAGTGATTGCCAAAGATAATCATGTTTGAATTCTTCTATTGGTCACTGAGGTGTCACAAGCAGGTCTGACACATTTTGTATGTTTTTACAGGGACTACTACTGATCACTTTTCATTAACGATCAGAGACAGTCAATAATATGAAGAAGCACTGAGATGCTAAATTTGATACCAGTCCTCAGTTTCTGCTAAAAAAGTACTTTGCTACAAAATAATTCTCATTCAGATGGTTCTATTGGCACTGGGGTTCTGACGGGGTTCTAAAGAAAATGATTTTTGCATGGGCTGATGATAAGGATCACCTCCTTAAAACTCAGGAGTGATGCATCCCAACAAAGATGAAGTCAGACAAAAACACCCAGAGGCATGCATGGATGAACAAGGAGCTCCTGGACAAACTTGCCCTACAGAGGTTGGAAGCATGGACAAAGAACGTGAGGAGAATACAGAGAAATTGTTCAAGCAGACAGGGATCAGGTTACGAAAGCTAATAGATGTAAAGATATAATTAAATCTTGTCAGGGGCATAAAGGGCAACAAGGGCAAGTACTACAGGTGTGTCAGTGATAAGAGAAAGACTAGAGGAAAAGTGTGCCCTACCAGATGGAAACAGGAGACGTGGCAACTTGGCAGATGGAGAAGGCTGAGGTACTCAATGACTTTTTTTGCTTCAGTCTCAACTGTCAAGTGCTCCAGCCATGCCAGCCAAATCACAGAAAGCAAAGACAGGGACTGGGAGAATGAAGGACCACTTGCTGTAGGAGAAGATAGGTTCAAGGCCATGTAAAGAATCTGGAGGTGCACAAGTCCATGGGACCTGATGAGATGCCTCTGCAGGTCCTGAGGGAACAGGCAGATTAGGTGACTATGCCACTACCCACCATATTTGAGGAGTTGTTGCAGTCTGGTGAAGTTGCCAATGACTGGAACATGGGAAATGTCATCCTTACTTTCAACATAAGATGGACACAGACCTGTTGGAGTGAGTCAGGGGAGGGCCACAAAGATGACCAGAAAGCTGGAGCACCTCTCCTAAGAGGAAAGGCCGAGAGAATTGGGTTTGTTCATCCTGGCAAAGAGAAGGCTCCAGGGAGACCTTACAGCACCTTCCAGTACCTAAATGGGACCTACAGGAGACCTGGAGACTGATTTTTTACAAGAGCATGTAGGGATAGGACATGGGGTAATGGCCTTAAACTGAATGAGGGTAGGTTTAGAAAGAAATTCTTTCCTATGGAGGGTGGTGAGGCACTGGAAATTGGAACAGTGAAACAGGTTGTCCAGAAAAATTGTGGAAGCTCCATCCCTGGAAGTATTCAAGGCCAGGTTGGATGGCCCCTAAGCAACCTGGTTTAGTGGGTGGCCTCCGTGCCAAAAGCAGGGAGTTTGAAACAACGTGATCTTCAAGGTCTCTTCCTACTCAAACCTTTCTATGATTTTACAATTCTATGGTTTCCCATTCTTTATCATGCTACCAGGAATAATGCTTCATCATTCTGTTTCAGCAGTGCTGACAGTATTTAGCTTTGTACTAAATCCTGCCAGACATCAGCCACGGCTACAGGCATAGACAGAATTATAACAGCATGACAATTTTTATAGGATAGAATAGTGAAAAAAACTCTTCTTAATTCAAGATAACCAAAAGTTTAGTCATTGCTGACCCGTACATCACCTTTAGAGAAAAAATGGGTTTGAGTCATCATAATGAAGCAGTTTCCTCATAGATTCTTTTATTATGCCAAGAACTGTCTGTACTCTACAATTTTAATGGTATCATAGTATCAGAACATAAAGCAACCATCAAAAAATGCACAAATACCTTTGTAAGGCATTAGCAAGTGACAAAAATGTGGCTATATAGAGAATGAAAAATTGTCCTTCGTTGCATCCTAGACAAAAAGCTGTACAAATTCAAACTTATTACGAAGGTTTGGAGAGAAAAACTGGAAAATGGAGTACTCAAATTTTGTCTATGCTACTGACAAATAAGTAAGATAATAACTGTTCTATTTAGCAGTAGCTTTGACAGTTTATGTCATATATAGGCAGCACATTCACATAGAAATATGTATGTATTATTGTTGCATATAGGTAAAAGCTCACAAAAGGAAGGCCTTGTAAAATCACGGCTCAGGCCTGTTACTTTGGCTAAGCAGAGAAGGACTATGGGAAAGTGACTCAGCTGAATCAGAGGCAGAAAAACAAGTTACGTAACCATCGCGTGTTCACACTGTAGTGTGTGGTGGTTGGTTGAATTATGTTTGTTATGATTTAAAACTGTGTAACTGATAACTGGCTAATTGCTAACAAAAAGGCCGAGTTTTTGGAATAAAGCATCTCTCCTTTGCACCTGCCTGGGGAATCCGCATCACTACGGACCCTCACTTCACATATTATGTTTTGCAAATAACAGTAAATAAATAGAAACTTTTCAATTAATAAATCCTTGCTTAATATGAACCTTTATAGGTGAGTTTAAGATTTGGTAGAGTCTTGGTTACAGTGATTACTTAAGTTGCATGGTCTTAACCCTCGAGAAAAAAATGTCATAACACTTTTCATTTGAACAGGCTTACACAAATAAACATGTGTGTTAAATGAAGTCTGTAACAAAGAATATTACTACTATTTTATTAGTCTCACTTTAAAGTGGCTTAATGTTCTCTAGTAGCTACATTGTATGCAGAAAAGATTTAGGGCAGAGATCAGAGTTCCTCTCCCTTACAGATAAAGACAGACATACAGAAAGAACAGCCTTTGTCTACTTCTCTTCTTATGTAATTCTAGTACTGTGACTCAGTGGAATAGGAGGAGTTTCAAAGGTTACATACAGGTGAGTTTTGTTATAGTCATGCATTCTTTTTATACAATAAAAAGACTGCAGGAAGTTGAGATAAAATTTTTCACTTTGTGTAGGGTGATGAAGAGGTAGCTTTCAGCTATAACCTGGAATATATCTGTATGTTCATGCTTAAATATTATACATATGTTTATACATACTTGTGTATAAATATGATATATATATATTTACATGGTACACCTATATGCTATAGATCATATGCAAGTATGCATATATATTTTTATATATGTATGTAAGATTTTATGTTGTACTGCATAATTTTTTAATAACCATTAACACAAAAAAAGTATAAGGCTCCAAAATGTAGAATATGTCACTCCTACAGAATAGGTGGTATTCAGTGAACAAGTACATTTTTTTCTTTAGGGTACAACAGATTGTGTGAAAGCTTTCAGAAATTGGGAATTCATTCAGTAAAGTGACCTCAACAAAGTTATTCAGTTACATGAGAAAGAAATAGTAGGGTCTTTTCAGCAACATTCCCTGAATTTCTGTAGCTGAGAGATAATAATCGTGATGATTGATCAAAAAGAAAAGAATGAAACTGTGGAGGACACGTGAAAAACTAGAGTGGAATATTTGAAACAGACTAATTACTAATAGGATTTTTTGTAAGCAAAAGACACCCTTTGTTAAATCCCATTTCTGAGTCTTCCCCTGAAATCACCCTCAGATTTTTCAGGACCCTATCAATGTCTCTAAATCAAATGTATTAGTATTGTTGATGTCCACTTCATCCTGTAGTGTTAAAATTGCAAAACACTTCGATTTTAGAAGGAGTATCCGTTTGATATACTTGAATGCAATGCATCACCTTGATGGCACATGAATTTGTAAACAAATAATAACTACAAATCCAGAATTTATGTAAGAGTAGACATATGTCTCCTTGGTGGTCTACAAATAAGATTTTTTTCTGGCCACTTGACTGGTAAAAACTCCCCTGTAAGATATAATGTAATAAAAAAGAAACCTGTAAAGACTGAATAACAGGCGGCAAACACTGGAAGTGTGTTCAGCACCTACAGTTGAATAAAAAGTTGTTCTCTGAAATATTTCTCTCTATTGCTTGAACAGGGAGCTGAGGGCAATCCCCTAAGTTAGGGCAAAAGAGTTTCACTTCTCTGAAAGCAGGATGCCAATACATATTGTGGTTTGGAGGATGCATCTACTGGAGTATGCTGATCCACTGTGATAGAGAAAGAAATGTGTTTTTTGCATTCATTGGAGAGTGCAAGGTTTGATGCTGCAGGCACCAAGGCTCTGTGACTCCCATTGGCTTGGATGAATATGGATGGTGCTTTTCACCTCACATGATTACCCTGTCACCTTCCTTGGGTGTGCTGAGCATCTGCTGTGAGGTGCTGAGCAACCTCAAACCTCATTAAAGTCATCGGATATAGCCCTGAGCTATCTCATGAGATGAAGTCGCACTATTTATACTCTGAGAACATATGTATACTGTACTATTAGTGCTAATATTTTTGTCAGAACACTTTCTTAAAGCAAAATGTGAGAACATTTGTGGGCAGTAATCACAAAACAGGGTTGACAGCTCCTTCCTTCTCTTACTCAGTTACAAACGTTTTTCCTTTCAACAGATTATGAAATGTAAATGGAACTGGTCATTTTCAGAAGCTAGTGTTATTTTATTGGTAATACATGAACACCAAAAGGGAGCTGACAAGGCTGTTGTCAAGTAGAACTGATAATTGTAGGGTGTCTGTGGCTCTATGTTAAATTGAAAGAGGAGTTACACAGCCTGACAGTAATACCTGTAAGTGGCAAGTGCATACTGCATTTGCAAAAGTTCATAAAAGACAAGGGGACTAAGCCCGTCTCTTCCATTTCCACCAGATTAGCAGTCACATGTCAAATTTTATTTTATCAATAGCCTTCCACATCATGGAAGTCTACCCCTGTCTGAAAATCCAAGACCTTTCCTCTTGGCTGAAAACTGCAGGAAAAGCTCTCTTTCCATGAACATCATGGTTCATACTGCCCTGGTACTAAGCTGTGGGATCTCAGGCAAGAAACAATACTGGAAATTAGCAATTCAGAACAAGAAATTACAGGAAGGAATAATAATGTCACCAAATTGTTTTGTACCCCAGGAAATGGCTTGCTCAGATACTCTAATGGAGTTGTTTGTTGCACTTGATCATCAGTGAATCATCATGAGGTCCAGGCTGCCTGCATCAAGCTTTTGACAAAAGCCCCCAGCAGTAACTTCTGCCTGTTCTCCATCACACCTCTGTCATCACTACAGAGCGTGGGATAATAATAACAAAAAAAAAGATACATCAGAAAGCTGAAACGAATCCTACCTGATGAATCATTATAGTGAGGAAGATTTGTGTAATTTCAGACTCACTCTTTCATTAAGAATCACATATTATCTGTTATTGCAGTTAATTGTAATAAACGCATAACAAAACCTGACACAAGCATCCATCTGAACAAGCATGATCTGAACAGGTTTAATGACAGGGTGTTGCTCAAAGAGTTCCTCGTCTTAACTTAAACACAGTTTGGTCAGTTAGGAACTAAAGAAATTCACCCCTATAACATTCTTTACCCTCTAACAATGATTACGAGCAACAAATAAACCACATCAAGTGCAAAGTCCAGTCATTTTATTTTTGCAATTATTAAGCACTTTTGCAAAGACTAATGCATCTGTAAGCTAGATATATTTATGATCTGTGGGCAGTTGTTGATGTAGTTGTGATCTATCGTTCCATCTATGTTTTGTTCAGGGTAAGTAAAGAAAAACTTTAATGCCTGCTAGCTTTGTAACAGCAAAGAATACAAACTACCTTCCAAATTGGGGATCAGCATAAGACAGAAACAGGTTCTCAGTCTGTAAGCCAAGATAAGGTGTGAATACAAATGCACTCCTTTGCTGGAACTGTACATATTTATGCCAGGAAGAAGCAAGGACATCAGAAAATCAAGGAGACAATAAGAAAACACCACGAATATGTAAACAGGGACAGAGTGACAGAACTTGCTGCTCTGCCTGAACAAGACTCCAGATAAGACTATCACTGGAGTCTATTGTCAGATGACTTTGAGAAAGACACCTGCTTCAGAATGAGTACAAGACAAGGTCTAAGGTCAGAGCAGGGTCAGGATACCTGAGGATACCTAGGGTCACTTGCACCCATTGTATGGGACATACCAATGTCTTCAAGACAAAATTCAGATAGTTAGGCAACATTAAAAATGGGAAAAAAGGATTTGGACAAAAAGCAGGCAAAACTGCAACAATCAGAGGTGTTTACGATATGGACAGAAGAGGATTCAGGATCAAAAGCAGTATAAGAAAGCAAGGACAGGGCTCAGCTCCAGCTCCAGTTAGTCCAAAGCTAACGGGAAATCTTTCAACAGGCACTTTCAATGGCATCTTTCAATGTCTGAGCATTGTACTTAGATCCCCTTTTTATGTGACTGTTTGTGAGTTCTGCGCTGCTCACCACAGCATTAGGGGGCACTTAAACACCCTTGCTTGTGTGAGTAAAATAACCACTTTGGGGGGCATGGTTGTGTGAAATCTTGTCATTACGAGTGAGCAATCCATTATGGTCACTCATTTCATGACTTACTGCATTCACAGAAACAAGATATGTCTATATTCTCTGCATACAAATAGGTCAAGATCAAACACCACTTGACTCTATCATGTTTTTAAAAAATAGCCCACAAATTTCCAAATATTGGCTCACCACTAGCACTAAAACAAACGTGTAATAACATGTTTAATTTTAACCACCTGAATAATCCTGTTGAATGTAGGTCTGTGTACACATTCCTGAAAGCCTAGGCACTGAAAGAGCTAATCATACATTAAATTATCTCCAGTGTGTGGGAAATATATTATCATAAGACATTTAAGTATATATAAAACAATTCTTTTTTTTAATGTTAGTCTGAAAAATCCTATTATCTTTAAAATGTTGGCATCTGTGTTAATTTACTTAGATTGCAATTAACAGTAGCAGTTAAGAGGTTATTTACAAATTGTGTAAAACCGATCAGCTAAATGGCTGATCTTTTCCCAGGAAAAAACCCAACCACTTTCTGTAAACGAAATCAACAATTACACCCAATCTAAAACATGTAAAAATGTTTATGAGCTACTGAGCAAGATACTTGCTGAAAGACTGGAAGACTCACCCAAAAGAAGAGCTTTCAACTAAGTCTAACTAACAGACATCACAAATAAGTTACACCCCTTCACCTCTTCAAATTTGCATGGTCTTCTTAGGGAAGAAAAATCTTACAATTTTAGAGAAGGACTTAATGCAAATATTCTTAGTAAAAGAATAGTACTCAGATCTACAATTTAACAAGCACCTATACATTGGAAGTCCAGTTTGGTCTTGTTAAATGTCCAAGGGTTTTTCTGTTCATCTTGATTGGTTTCACTTTTTGTGAAATGATGATTTATGAACTGGATTGGAAAGGGATATAGCTGAATATCATATTAATTTTTAATGGTCCCACGGTACAGAACATCCTAGATGTTCCCTTTCAGTATCATAGTGAGGGAATTGCTCACCACTTGATGTGTCTTGGGTACTGCTTGATGAGCTGTTATACCTCAGGGCCTTTTTAATATCTAAGTTAGTTTCCAGTGAAGGCATGGGATTTCCAAAAGTTATTTCTCCGTATTATTAACCATACTAAAATATGTGTCAAATGGTTTACTGAGTGTTACAGTGTTTTATATATATTAGTTTTCAATATTTTCAGTGTTTCTATTTGACTGGGGGGAAAAAAGAAAAAATGTTTATGTTTTTTCTCCTAGTGCTTTCACTAGGCACTACAAAAAGTAAGGAACTGTGGCGAAGACAATTTTTCTTTTTCAGTGTGGTTTCCAAAACTATTTGTGGCCCTCCCAAAAAATGACCATTCTAATGATCTGTGTGATAAATACGCAAGCTTTTTTCCATTCAAAAATCTAATAATCTTTGTAAATTAGAGTATATATGAAGGGCATCGTAGCCTTCAAAGTCAGCAGACACCATTTCACAATGTGGCAGAGATGAAGCTGCAAGGATGATGTGTGTCTCTTTTTAGGGATAAAAATCTTTTAAAGATTTCAGTACCCCATCTCAAGTTTTATAAATTAAGCTTATAATGCAGGCACAGCACATTCTTTTGTCATCCCCATGACTTTCAGTAAATGTTTGTAATAACTCAGAAAGACAGTGATAACATAGGGAAGGCTACATTTGAATGAAGAACTGCACATATTCACTCCAGCAAGTCAGTCAAGCCTATAAATCATTTTTTGGTATGTAGGATTAGAAGTAGATAATGAAGAAATGGAACAGCATGAGTAGATATAGCAAAAGCAAGATAAAGACTGGTGATTGTAACTACCATGCACCACCAGTTTATTATATTTATTAGCACAAAGTGGAAATAAGTGGAGCAAGCACAGCAACCAAAACATGGAGGTGTCTCAGAGATGCCTGTTATTTTCCAATATAAATTCAGGAGTTCCCAATATAGCATTACAATGGTGACTAGTCTTTTAAAATCTAATTATAATGCTGATGCTTCCTTTGAGTAGACAGAGGGCAAGAGTATATAATGAAACAAAAGTTATGGATCAGTTTGAAGTGTATTGATCTGTCAAGGAAACAGTGCTGTGTGATTTCATTAGGCAGTCTGGACTTGGATCTGTCACATGACACATCCAGCAATACCACTGAAACTGATTCCCAAACTAAAACACAAACCAAAACTAACTAAAGAGATTCCTCTCCAAGTTGAAACATACTCAGAAACAGTTCTATTTCTAGTTTTGAGGGCCAGAAAAACCACTGCTCACCACAGCTGAGTTTTCATCTGTTTTATTCCTTGAGCAATAAATGACATTCAGACCCAAATTCCAAACCTTTTATTTAGCAGCTTTACCTTTTTCTAACTTAAGTAGTTCTTCATCAGTTATGGAAACAACAATTTTAAACATTTGTTTAAGAAAAGCACATCTGAAAGCAATACAATCTGGAAAGAATAATACAATCAATCAAAAAAAAATTAAAATGCAGCATGAAACTTCCAAAGACTTTAGGTGGAAGACAGCTTTTTTTTTTTTTTTTTTCTTTAGAAAAGAACTCCTAACTTTAGGTTAGAACTCCTAACCTTTCCCTGGAAGGGAGGAAATAAAAGGTGACACTTTCTCTCCTGAGTAATGAAGAGATCTATCAAAAAATTTAGATTAGAAATAAATGTGGCTAAGACAGATTCCATTGACTAAAGTGCTATATATGCTGTATAAAGCTGTATTAGGAAAAGATAATTCTGGAGACTCTTTATCGCTACCAAAGAGACTTAGTGTGCATTCAGAAAGGTGGGCATCCTCTAGCTGAAGATACTAAGAAATATTGAGACTGATAAGAAGACCATGGCAGGAAAGCAGCACTAGAGAAACCTGTAGTCATCCCGGGCTGTGATAGCCCAAGGGAACAGAATCACGTACACAGCCTGCAACACCTCCTTTCTCCCTGCGGCGAAAGCCGGGACCCGGTGGAAGCAGCGCGGGCGCCGTCCCAGACGCGTGTCCTCGCTCCACCCCTCCGGGCGCCGCTGCCTCACCGCCGTCCCTCGGCTGGCAGGGCAGGCAGGTGTGTCCCCTGCCCGAGGGCTGACACGGGCCACCAGCAGCAAGGGTGCCGAGGGCCGCGGAATAACCCAGGGCTCCCCCGCCAGCCGGTCCCTCGGCGGGCCCGGGCAGCCGCAGCCCCTCGGGCTCCGAGCCCGGGGCG